>SKCR01046969.1:0-56288 GCA_019454045.1 Zanthoxylum bungeanum | reverse complement strand
TGTTTTTTATACATAAAATACCCGGTGTTTCTAAATACAAAAGTATACCCGCATTGGGTTAACATAGATACAGAAATTATATTCCAGTCAAACTAGGTACAAAATAACAGTTTATCAGTTCAAGTACATGCCCCGAGGAAGTTCCAAAACATAAGTGCCCACGGCTAAAACGGCAACTCGAGTTCCATTTCCAATGTGGAGGTCAATCTCTCCTGAGGCCAGTCTCCTACTAATCCGTCGATCCTGCACATCAGTACATATGTGAGTACCATAACTATAATCAAAAATCCAATTTTTAAAACTAGAAGTAGACATGTTTTTTTCTTAACAAACAAACCTTAAGCGGGTGTTCCTTACCCGCTTTAATCTCCTTCATATGTGTCTTGTACTCGCGGCAATCACGCTTCCAGTGACCCCACTTCCCGCACTAGAGACACATATCTTGGGATTTGTCCTTGGGTTTCCCAGAACCCTTTGATGATTTGGCCTTGCCTTTGTTCTTATGCTTCTTCTTCTTCACACCTCTAGTCACCTTGGGCCAGTTGGAGTCTGAGATGTCGAAGCGAAGTGCGCCTCACGCTTCTTGCCCTTTAGAAGCTCTTTTTCAGCCTATTTCAGAATGGACATTCACTCTCCAAGAGTACCATCTTGGTTCAGCATATTATAGTTCATGATGAACCTACTCCAAGTGTCGAGGAGAGACTACAAGATCAAATCTATGGAGGTCTCAGCCTCGAAGACAATGCCCATCTGAGACAGTTGCTCAATGTCAGCAATCATCTGTGACACGTGGTGCTCAACAGATGTACCCTCTGACATACGTGCACAGAAGAGCTTCTTCTGTAACTCATATCCTTACGATCTAATATTAGATCGATGAAGTTCGTTGCAACTTTGCCAAAATGTTATAGGTATCTAATCCCTTATTCTATCGACGGAATTGCTGAGTCATGGCAGTAAGCATAATGGACTGAGCGGTGCAGTTGTCATCGCTGTGAGTCTTCCAAAGCTCACGCTCAATTATTTCCTCAGGTCTGGGCTTAGGCCCAAGAGGTTTATCTATCGTATAGAGTAACTTCTTGGATCCCAGAATAATTCTGAGATCATCTCCCAATCAGAAAAGTTCGTGCCATTGAGGACATTATCGTTAATGATAATGTCTCTTACACTGTTCTTTCAGTTATTTTAATTGCGATATTCTAGTTATCCAATTAACAATGTCTGGGTACAGTCTAACTGTTACAAGAAAAATAAAATTATATTAGTCCAACTAATAGGAATAATTGACGAAATAATTTAAAAGCGTGTAAAGTTAAGTATTTTGAACGAATTGCAAATTCACTACTCCTCCCACTATATTTCAGCGAGCCTCTATCCTCTCTAAGATCAACTCATCCAATTCCTAGATCCGGTAGGTGGACCTCCAAGTCTGAAACATATATGTAGTATATATGCCATATATCCAATAATATTTTCCTAACCTTTTCCTTTGAATCAACTAAGCCTTGGCTTTGGCACAACAAGCTTAATGATTCCAGTTAAGCGGGACCCATTGACCTTGGAAAGCTTCGCAATTGATGTCGATGGACAAGAAGTGATCTTGACTTTGGCCAATAAATCAAAACTTAGACAAGACACCGATATGCAACAAAGCCTTCATGATTCAAACACATCCGCGATGGACAAAGATCTTGACTTTGGCCAACAAACCAGTGCCAATCTTGGATCTTGAGAATGAATCATTCAATGGAAGGAAAACACTTAATATTATTTGAGGGTTTTTCGCTTATTGGCAACCTCTTTGTTAATGTCTCAGCATACACCTTTAAGCATGTATTCTAAAATCATAATATGCGCGGAAAGTAAAATAATAATGATATGCGGATGGATATCGCACAAATTTTTCCTAGAACAAATCACTTCATTTCCTCTCCCCGGCTAGCACTATTCTAACTTCTACCCAATTACATAATACAATACTAGAAACCTCTTTAAATTGAGAGGAATTAGGTAAGAAGAGAATACAAAGAATTAAGAGAGATAAGGCTGGACACGCAGGTCCAATTTAATAAATTCTAAATTTATAATAATTTCCAATTGTCATTTCCCGTCTAATATCCATCTGATATTCATTATTCATTCAACACATCCATGTATTCATTCATAGCATGTTATTCAATCAATCTAATCCAATTAATTAATCTTTGAATTAAGTGATCATCCAATGTTCAAACACAATTTGATTTGCGCGAGTCCAACTCGTTTGAGAATAAGTACTCGAAGTACGAATTCTTGAATTATATCGAACTACTCTTTAAATCTAATTTAATTCGTATTCAATACTAATTCATTTATTTATTCCAAATTAAATATATATACTTTTTAATGCGCTTTAACGACTTAGATTCCAAATCTAATCTAAAACGGGTCTCAAAGCCCAATTAACATCCAATGTTTTTTAATAAAGTCCAATGGGCTTTCAATTGATTTCAGAAGGCATGGACTTTGGTCAATATGAGTCAAACCCCAATACCAAAGCCCAATTAAGGAATCACCCTTATTTGCCAAGAAACCAATTTCGGCCCATTAAGCCCAATTAGACTTTTAAAGCCCATTTGTTATATTTGGACTTAATGGAATGTTTAGGCCCAATTTGGATCCAATCCATTTGGCCCAAACCTATTTGGCCCAACCAAGCCCATTAGGCCCAAATACAACAATTATAAGCCCAATTTATTAAATTCCAATTTTCCAAAATTCATAATTTAATAAATCAAAGTGTTTAGCCATGATTAATATTTTAAATTAACATTTCCAAAATACTAATCTAATCCATTAATCATGCTTATCATCATCAACACATGTCCAACATAATTGATTCAGAAAATCATTTCATTTCATGCTATATACCACACGGCATTCCCTAGGGTTTTTGTTCGATTTAGTTTTCAATCCGATTGAATCTCAAATCAACATTATCCCAAGTCTTTAAAATCATCCAATGATCAAAAGAACAAAAAATACCATGAATTTAAGGTTCAACATGCATTCGGCCAAGCCATAAATTTGGGGAAAAAATAATCCAATTCATTTTTCATGAAATTGATCATGCATAACACTATGTTATCATGATTCAAGCATACTCAATCAATCAATTTTATCAAATCATGCTCAAATCATTTTTACCCAAATTTTAGCATAAGAACCCTAATATTTTTCATACTCAAATTAGGCGCTCTGATACCATTGTTGGTTTCTAATGTGGTCCCAAGATCAAATTTGAACAATGAAAAGAATGAATACTCAAAGAATGATGGCAGAATTATACTTACAATGAACGGATTTTGAGACGTGTTGAAGACAAAATTTCCTCCCTTATTGATCCTTTGAAGTTTCGGCCAATGAGGTTCTTTGAAGAAGATGTATAAGCTCCAAGCTTTGTAAGGATTCCAAGCTCTTGAGCTGGTTTCCCTATCACCTTGTATTGATTCTTAAAGTGTGCTAGCAAGTGAAGAAGAAAAATAATTTTTGCTTCTTGTTCTTAAGGCTCACGGTTTTGGCCTAATTGGGAGAGAGAGATTTCTTTGTTTTTGGTATTTTTTTTCTAAAAACAATAATGAAAAATGCTTTACCAAATTTTGGTATATGCTTTCAAAAAGTCAAACCAAATTTTGGAGCCAAAAATGCATTAAAGGCTCACAACCACCTCCATCATGAATAGTGACTGCATGTCAATTACCAAAAGGTGACTTGACATCCATCACTTGAGTGACATGTGATGTGACGAGCGACGTGACTTGTGTTCGCACTTGATTCAAAATCGGAGTGGCCTCGCAAACACATCCCGGGCTCGGGTTCGTTAATTCTAAATTAACGAAATTTTCATTGTGACGTAATTAAATCAAATTTAATAAAATAATTATGCCAAGCAAAATTACTATTCACGTTGCTAACGAATTAATTCTAAATTAACTCATTTGCCCGAATTGAAATCAAACTTTAATTCCGTGTCGAAATCTAATTTCTTTTAATGTATCGAATATATTATTTTATCGATTAATTCCAAATTAATCGTTCTCTCTCTTCTAATAGTATTTTATCCCAGATAAAATCTCTCTGCTGTTAATCCAAGATTAATTATGTTCGAATCATACGTCATCGGTGAATCTTCGGGAAGCGACCCAAGAGATCCATGGATATGTTGGTAGTAAATCCGGTCGTCGGACTATCCGAACACGTATCTACTTCGTACTACGGTTTTACCCATTTACGAGACATGGTTGGCTTCTAGCAAAGCACCGTGCCTACCCAATTCTCTAGAAATATTCTTAATGGAATATACGATCTTTGTCAGACGTAGTATACATATTATTGCGTATATGGATCCAGTATCGAATGTCACATGCAAGGCCTGGGGCTGGAATAGTATCTGTCCCGTACGAAGCATATATCAGATATCAAGCAACTAGTCTCTTTAATCGGATAATCATGACTTAGTCATATTATCCCGATGGTTGCAACACAATAGAGAACCAGTTCTGTATCCCCTCGTGATCATCATCTCCATATGACTAAAGTGATACTTCCGTCTTGACATCACACCCAATAAACTACGATTCTCAATAAACCCAGAAGAGGCGTACACAGAACCTATTAAAGTCCTGAATGACCAAAACTGTAACATCCCGCATAGGCCAGGATGCTACCGCAGGAGACAAGAAATCCCATCTCTATAAGCCTCTGATTCTAATGAAATTTTTACATGATGTATGCAGAACATCACGCAACCTGGCTTATAGCCAGCACCATGAGACAACTTGCTTATGCAACTCAACACACATGCAAAAATTATCAAGGCCTCAGGCCTGAACTCAATGATCAAAATATAAATATTTGGCCTCCGGCCAGAACTCGAAAGTAAAACTATGCTATTACAACCTTTATATATGAGAAACCAATACAAGAACATGTACACAGGTCGTGAGGACCCATAACTCAACCCAGGACTCAAAACTCTCTTGACTACAATTGGGGCAATCCACTATCTTCAAAGTCTTCACTGAACTTCTGCTGGTTCTATATGACAGCTACTGACCTGCAAAACTACAAACTATTGAGATGTGAGTCTTAAAACTCAGTACGTAATCATGCAAAAATACTTATAAAGTTTGAATTAATTAACTATTATTTGTTCATTTCATAAACCTGTCACTTTGTTACTTTACCTTCAACTGACCACTACCTGCCAACTCATATTTACTGTTTACGCTATTATACATCTATAATACAGATATATATATATATATATTATATATATATATATATATATATATATATATATATATTCAAATTCCTAATCACCAACATAAGTAGTCCCATCATTCTATTGATGTACTATACTAAATTCTGCATACTATCTATTCTCGTTACTAATCTGATTCAATTATCTATTAAGTTAAAGCTCAACACATTTCTGCTATACTACTCTGATATTTTCCTATCTTCTTATAAACTCTTTACTTATCTAGTTCAGGTAATCATCATAACCTTCCTCCTTTCTTTATTTTTGAAATGTCATCAAATCGGATATTAGTAAACATTCTTTTCATCTCAAACAATTAGTACATTATCAATTCATCATGCACCAATGCTTCACAAATTCGACCTTCAATATACACTTACCACACACACACACGTGCTAATCATATATACGGATCAAATGTAAACATACTTATATATGTTAACTGCAGCTACATGCCCTTCAAGTGATACCTGGAATATATGCTCTATATGCGTGACTAAAATATTACACCATACCTTGGTATGCTATACTTATATGAACTATTACTTTAAAACTTTTTCTTAAACACTCACATATGAATATACTAACGCTATCGTGCATAGTAATAACTATATGCATCTTATATGAACTTACTTGAACACATGATGTATATGCATAACTTGTAAACTTTACTACACTTAACATACTGTGTCTATAGAAAATACTTTATGAAGAACCCCTTGCTGAAAACTTTATTTTACTTTTTCTTTCTGGAAAAGCTCTTTCTGAAAACTGTAACTGAAAACTGAAAACTGTATTTCAAAACTGTAAAATGTATCTGAAAACTGAAAACTGAAAACTGCTCTACGTCCAGGAAACCGACTCAACTGGACGTCTCTCTACACCCAGGAAAACGACTCAACTGTGTTGGACAATTATGACCCATAGCGTCACTATTTGTACAGATCATGGTGTTGCTGTACAAATTAACTATGTGACAAAAGAGATTGCTCTCTTATCATTGTGATTAGATCACCTAGATGTATAAATGATAGGAGGTCCATATGATTAGTTCCTGGATTGAGATGATATGAGACAGTATCAGTCCACGAATGATTAATCATTAAATATCCCTAGTCAGAGTATTATCGAGTTTGGACATCGATAAATGCGTAAAAGACTAGTATTACACTTGTGCGCGTTGTGAGGGCACAATAGCATAGTTCTCATATATTTGGGTATTGGATACTCATGCAAGTGTAATAGGAGGTTGTGCTTTACCGATGGTACGGAAAACAGCTTCGCTCTGGATAGACCCCTTCGGAATTCCATTGATAGTATGACTATATGTCTATGGAAATCCGAAATCAGGGTAGGTGTATTTGGTCTTAACCTTGAGACTTGCACCGCTAATACTTGCGACAATCAATATACTTTGGTTTTGGTCATCCAGGGCTTTAACCGGTTCTGTGTACGCCTCTGCTGGGTATATTGAGAATCATAGTGTGTTGGGTGTGATGTCAAGACGGAAGTATCACTCCAGTCATAATGGAGATGATGTCACGTAGGATACGGTACTAGTACTCTTAAGTACTACAATCATCGGGATATTATGACTAGGTCATGTATATCTGATTATAGAGACTAGTTACCTGACATCCGACATGTGCTTCGTACGGGGCAGACACAATTCCAGCCCCAGGTCTAGTACGTGGCATTCGATACTGGATCGACATACACGATACCACGTATACTACGTCTGATATAGATCGCTTATTCATGTAAGCATGTTTCCGGAGAATTGGGTAGGCATGCCGCTTTGCTAGAAGCCAACCTTGTCTTGTAAATCGGTAAAACATAGTACTTGATACGTACGTGTTCGGATAGTCTGACGACCGGATTTACTGCCAACATATCCGGGGATCTCATTGGTCACTTCCCGAAGATTTATCGATGACGTATGACTCGCACTTTATTAATCTGAGATTAATTTGATGAGTGAGAAAATTAATCTTGGATTAATTACTGAGATATTTTATCTAGGATAAAATATCAATTAAAGAGAGAGAACGATTAATTTGGAATTAATCGATAAATTAATATATTCGATATATTAAATGAAATTGGATTTCGACGTGGAATTAAATTCATATTTTAATTTGGGCGAACGAGTTAATTTAAAATTAATTCGTTAGCGACGTGAATAGTTATTATGCTTGGCATGATTATTTAATTAAATTAGATTTAATTACGATGTAACGAAAAATTCATTAATTTGGAATTAGCGAACCCGAGCCCGGGATTTTTTGCTAGCGCATTCGCATTTCGAATTCGAGTGCGACACGCAAATAAAATCAAGCGTCAAATCGTTAGTCATATCAAGCGTCAAATTATTAGTCAAATCATACATGTTTCTATGCTTGATTCGATCCTCGGGACTTAGAGATTTCCCAACAATGGTATCAAAGCGATTAAAAGAATGAAATTTAATTTAGGGCTTAAAATTGGGTAAATTGATTTTGAGCATGAAATAATGAAATTGGATGATTTAGTATGCTTAAAACATGTTTAATTCAATTTCATGAAATTATGTTTGGAACATTTTTGCCCAAAAATCATGGCTTGGCCGAATGGTTGTCTTACCTTAATGTCTTTGAATTTTTGAATTTTGATTCATTGGATGAGTTAAAATCAATCGAGAAATGTTGATTGTGGATTTAATTGATTGAAACCGAATCGATCTTGAAAAACCCTAGATGGCCGAGACAATAAAATATGTATTGGGTTTGATTTTTGATTAAATTGTGTTGGACATGATTTAATGTTATTGAACATGATTAATTGGGCTAATTGGTGTTTTGGAAATATTGAATTGGGTAATTAATTATGTTATACACTTTTGAATAATTAAATTGTGAAATTGGATTTTGTAATTTAATTATGTTGGGCCAATTTTAGAAATTGGGCTTAAAAGTTGTTATTGAGCTTTATTGGGCTTGGTTGTACCAAGTTAGGTTTAGGCAAATTGGTTGGATCCAATTGGGCCCAAAACTGCTTCCATAAAGTCTAAATGCGACTAATGGGCCTTTAAAGTTTAATTGGGCCTAATGGGCCAAAATTGATTTCTAGGCTTATGGGGTAATTCCTTGATTGGGCTTTGGTTGCCGAAGTCCAAACCTTAAGAAATTAATTGAAAGCCTATTGGACGTTAATTGAACGACATTGGATGTTAATCGGGCTTTGAGACCCGTAACGATTAGATTTGGAATCTAAGTCGTAAAGGTTCAATATAAAGTGTAAAAATTTAATTTGAAATTAAATATTGAATTAGTATTAAATATTGAATTAGTATTAAATACAAGTTAAATTGGATTTATTGTTGTAGTTTAATTTAATTCGAGAATTCGTACTTTGAGTACTTATTCGCAAAACGAGTTTGACTCGCGCAAAATCAAATCGTTGTTTGAACATTGGACGGTCATTAATTATCAGATTAACTAATTTGATTAGATTGATTGATAGCATGCTTGTGTGAATACATGGTTGCGATGTATGAATAATGTATATCGGATGGATATTAGATGGGTGGGATAATTTTAGTAATTATTGTGATAAATTTGGAATTTATTAAATTGGACCTGCGTGTCCAGCCTATTACCTCCTTTCTCATTGTATTTATCTTCTTACCTATTCCCCTCAATGTAAATGAGGATTCTTTAGAAGTGCAGTGTAACGGGTAGAAGTAAATACTTGTGTTAGCGGGAGAGATTTGATCTAGGATCAATGTGTTAAGTATCCATCCACATATCATTATTATTTTATTTATACGCGCTTTATTATGTGTTTAGAATGCATGTTTAAGGGTGTATGATGATGAGACCTTAACAAAGATAATAAATTGGTTGCCAATTTGCACGCGAAAAACCCTCACATAATATTAAGCGTTTTTCCTTCCATTGAGTGATTCTTACTCAAGATCCAAGACTGGCATTGGCTTGTTGGCCAAATTCAAGGCCTTTGTCCGTCGATGATGTGTTTGAATCACGAGAGCTTTGTTCTATATTGGTGTCTTGTCCAAGTCGTGATTTGTTGGCCAAAGGCAAGATCACTTCTTGTCCATCGACATTGATTACGAAGCTTTCCATGGTCAATGGGTTCCGCTTAACTGGGATCACTAAGTTTGTTGTGCCAAAGTCACGGCTTAGTTGATTCAGAGGAATAAGGTTAGGGAATATATTGGATTTATTGGCATATATAAGATATATATTTCGGACTTGGATGTCCACCTACTAGATCTAGGAATTGGATGGGATCCAATTGATCTTAGAGATCTACCTAGTTAAGTATCATACAATTTGTTGGCCAAAATCAAGATTGTGTGTTATTTAACGGGATCCTAGCCCACAAGGAAATACGGTTTCCTGAGTACTCGACAGAGGGTTAGAGGCTCGCCGAAAAATAGTGGGAGGCAAGTATTAAATTTGTAATATTCGTTTAGTTACTTACCATACGCGCTCAATCAAATATCATTCGTCAAATAAATTAAATGTTAGTTGGACTAATATTTAAATAGTTGTTTTAAAACAGTTGGACTGTATTCAAACTAATTCAATAAATAGTTGATTTTATAATTGGATTATAGTAATCAATATAATTGAATTTAATAAATTAAAATTATAGTTGATTAAATAGTTGGACTATTGTAATCATTATAATGAATAGTACCTGAAATCGTTGATTAAATAGTTGGACTATTAGAATCAAGATAAATTGAAAGATTAGTGTTTAAAACATTATCCTAGGGAAATGTATTTAAACGAATTTAATTTTCAAATTGGGAATAATTTCATGATAGTCCTGAAAACTAAGAAGTTACTTTATTTGATAAAATAACAACTTAGGCCTGAGCCCGGAGTTAAGCAAATAGTAGAGCATGATCTTTGAAAGATTCATGTGATGATAACTTTAGTGCTTAATCCATTATACTTGCCATAATGACTCCTTAACTTCTTAATCAGAAATAAGAATTAGATCCTTAAAGTACGATAATGAAATTGAAGGATCTTCTTAGATCTATTTTTAGACCTTAGAAGTACTAAAATTGTAATTAATAACTCTTAGAGAGTTAAAGGCAATTCTCAAGGAGATAAAGCCAAAGTTTGAAATAAGGCAAGAAGCGCAAGTCGCACCTTACTTTGATATTCCAGAAACCCAAGGCTTGGCCAAAGGCTTCTAGAATGTAGAAAATGGCAAAGACAAAATCATTATTATCTTCTAGCAAGATATAGGACATATCCCAAGATATTTGCTTAAACTGTGGCAAACGGGGTAACTGAAGCGTGACTGCCGTATGGACAAGGCAGACATGAAGGAATAAAAGAAATGGCAAAGCTCTGACTTCAAATATGTTTGTCATAAATATGTTCACTACTAGTATTAAAATTGGATTTTAAATAGTTAGTATGATACATAAATATGTACTGGTGTGCAGCATCTGCTATGAGCAGGATACTGACTTCAGTTAAGATTAATCTGCGAAAAGGAAACGGGAGGAAAGTCGCTGTTTTAACCGTAGATACCTAAGTTTAGGAACTACCCTTAGGGTATGTACTTAAATTAGGAAACTGTTATAATGTAACTAGTTTGACTAGAAACATTATCTCTATATCGAGTATAACTCGTTGCGAGTATACCTTTATATTCTAGAACACTAAAGTATTTTACTATATAAAGATGATATTGAGATAAACATATTAGATGTGAATAACAATATTTATATTTTGAATATAAATAAATCTCAAACATATAACTTGACAAACAAGTAGCTCAAACTGATTTGATCAGTTAAGACTTATTTGTGGCAGTGTTGTCTGGGACACATTAAACCAGACTCGTATATCCACACTTTCGAAGAGTGGATATTAGGACGAATTTGATCATATTCAAATAAAGTCTACGAATCTAGTTTATTGGGCAAAGTGCCTAAAATACATTTTACTTGGTAAAAGTGTAAGTGCTATCGATCTGTTAGCCCTCGTTCATAGTGACATAAGTGGGCCCATATCTAGCTAGGCTAGAGGTGGATATGTATATTTCGTAACCTTTACGGATGTTGCATCTCGTTATGGTTATGCGTTTATTTTGAAACACGAATCGGAAACTTTTAGAGTTTCGACACGAAATAGACGAACAGATCGACTAAAGTATTAAAACATCACGGTTTGACCATGATAAAAATACTTAAGCAATAAGTTTCTCAATTACTTGAAAGAGTATAGTATTCTTTCAATGAGAACTCCTCCATGAACACGTCAGTTTGACGGTGTGTCCGAACGGAGAAACTGAATTTTGTTAGACATGATAAGGTTAATCATGAGTCGCTCTGAGCTACCATTTTCCTTCAAATGATAAGCATTAACAGTACAATACTTATTTTGAATAAGGTTCCATATAAATTTGTTTGACAGACTTCATATTCGATATGAACAGGAAAGAAACCAGATTTTCTCATTCCTGGTGATTTGGGAATGCTAGGCATACATTTGGATGATACCAAACTAGAACCCAAATCTGATAAGTGTCTAAATGTAGGTTATCATAGGGAAACCAAAGTATAGTACTTATACATCTCACTAGAGAACAATTTAATTGTTGCTCGCCATGCGATTTTCCTAAGAGGAATACCGATATGCAGTGGTAAGTGGGAGGATAGTAAAACTCGATGAAAAATCAGAGTAATACTATTCAAGGCACCGAATCCTTAATGGAACACAAACAGTTCATCAAGGATGAAACTGTACCAGTAATCTTTGAATACATAAGAACCGCGTAAGTCGGAGAGAGTCAGAAAATAACCTGGGGTATGGGTTTCTGATCTCACCTCATAAAGATGTCAATCTTATTGAGGAATACAAACTGACTACGTATGAGGAAGTGATACAAGGTATCGACTCCCTATCATGGCAGAGTGCCATGAGTCCGAAATGGATTCCATGTATATCAACTATGTTTGGACACTAGTTATAGTACCGGAAGGCATTATGCCTATTGGTACTATATAAGTCTTCAAGGAAGACATACATGGATGGCAACATACCAACGTACTAAGCTAGGCTTGTAGCGGAAAGGTATTGTTATCAACATAATGTCGATTGCGACGAAACCTTTTACCTGTTACGACGGTAAATCCATTTGGATAATGCTTGCTGATGCTGCATGTTTCATTTATGAAATATGGCAGCTAAACGTCAAAATCGCTTTCCTTAAAAGGAAACCTTTTGGAGGATGTTTACAACATCCTGACGATTTTATCGTATCAAAACTAGAAAACAAGGTTTGTAGGTTATTCGATCCATGTTTGGATTGAAGCAAGCATTAGGTTATTGGAATTGTCGTTTTGATGTAATCATAATGGTTTATGATTTAATCCAAAACGTAAATGATTCTTGTGTAAATAAGGAGGTTAATGAGAGCGCACTAACAGTGGCTGTCCTATAAATAATGATATTATATGTCATTTCTTGGAAATGATATTCCCATAAAATAATTGGTGAAAGCTTGGCTTTCATGAAAAATTCTTCGTAGAATTCTTGGGAGAAACAACATTTATTCTAGGAATAAAGACTACTGGGTTAGATATAAAGGTTGTTGGCACTCTCCGAGAACTCGTACATTGAAAAACGTACATGACCTGGTTTCTCATATGCTTTGAGCATATGGATTCACAAACAGGCCAATCCTAGTGATGGTCACTGGATTGATGTTAAGAACATCCGTTAGTAGCTTAGAGAACTAAGGATGCTGTCTTAAACTATGGAGAAGGAGAACTTGAAGTGATTGGGATCACTGCTGCAAGTTTCCTAACCGATAAAACGACTTTAAATCGCTAAATGGTACTATACAGTTTGAATAACGAAACAGTGAGCTGGAAATCTTCCAAGCAAGATACTGTTACCAAATAAACAACAAATGCGGATTATTGTTGCAGCTGAGGCAGCAATAGAAGCCATTTGGGTCAGTAATAATTAGACTAGATATAGTTCTGTTAGCAGCTGAGCTATGTGTCAGCACAGGCTAAAGAATTAATGGTCTAATCAACGATCTAGATATATACTTCAAATATTCATCTGATTCGTTCGGATCATACATCGTTGCGATGTAATGATCGAATAAATCACATCAGACGATAATCATGCAAATCCGCTGACGAAAGCCTTTCCTCAGTAATTTGAGCGAACCGTACATAATTCGGGTGGTAGACACTCGAGTGACTGGCTATAGGCCAAAAGGGAGATTGTTGGACAATTATGACCCATAGCATCACTATTTGTACAGATCATGGTGTTGTTGTACAAATTAACTATGTGACAAAGGAGATTGCTCTCTTATCATTTGTGATTAGATAACCTAGACGTATAAATGATAGGAGGTCCATATGATTAGTTCTTGGATTAAGATGATATGAGACAGTATCAGTCCACGACGGATTAATCATTAAATATCCCTAGTCAGAGTATTATCGAGATTGGACATCGATAAATGCGTAAAAGACTAGTATTACACTTGTGCGCGTTGTGAGGGCACAATAGCATAGTTCTCATATATTTGGGTATTGGATACTCATGCAAGTGTAATAGGAGGTTGTGCTTTACCGATGGTACGGAAAACAGCTTCGCTCTGGATAGACCCCTTCGGAATTCCATTGGTAGTATGACTATATGTCTATGGAAGTCTGAAATCAGGGTAGGTGTATTTGGTCTTAACCTTGAGACTTGCACCGCTAATACTTGCGACAATCAATATACTTTGGTTTTGGTCATCCAGGGCTTTAACCGGTTCTGTGTACGCCTCTGCTGGGTATATTGAGAATCATAGTGTGTTGGGTGCGATGTCAAGACGGAAGTATCACTCTAGTCATAATGGAGATGATGTCATGTAGGATACGGTACTAGTACTCTTAAGTACTGCAATCATCGGGATATTATGACTAGGTCATGTATATCCGATTATAGAGACTAGTTACCAGACATCCGACATGTGCTTCGTACGGGGCAGACACAATTCCAGCCCCAGGCCTAGCACGTGGCATTCGGTACTGGATCGACATACACAATACCACGTATACTACGCCTGATATAGATCGTTTATTCCTGTAAGCATGTTTCCGGAGAATTGGGTAGGCATGGCACTTTACTAGAAGCCAATCTTGTCTTGTAAATCGGTAAAATATAGTACTTGGTACGTACATGTTCGGATAGTCCGACGACTTAATTTTCTACCAACATATCCGGGGATCTCATGGGTCGTTTCCCGAAGATTCACCGATGACGTATGACTCGCACTTTATTAATCAAGGATTAATTTGATGAGAGAGAAAATTAATCTTGGATTAATTACGGAGATATTTTATCTAGGATAAAATATCAATTAAAGAGAGAGAACGATTAATTTGGAATTAATCGATAAATTAATATATTCGAGATATTAACGAAATTGGATTTCGACGCGGAATTAAAATCGGATTTTAATTCGGGCGAACGAGTTAATTTAAAATTAATTCGTTAGTGACGTGAATAGTAATTATGCTTGGCATGATTATTTAATTAAATTAGATTTAATTACGACGCAACGGAAAATTCGTTAATTTGGAATTAGCGAACCCGAGCCCGAGATTGTTTGAGAGCGCATTCACATTTCGAATTCGAGTGCGGCACATAAATCAAATCAAGCGTCAAATCGCTAGTCACATCAAACGTCAAATCATTAGTCACTTTGAGTGATGTGATAACTTGTCACTTGATTAATTGAATGATGTGACTTGATGGGAGTTGTTGGAAAGCTTTTGAAAGCTTGAAAGACATTTATCAATTTTTAATTGATATTTGACTTTTGGTAATTGAATTTTGAATTTAATATTTTGTGTATTAGATACACTTTTCTTCAAACAACACACATAATATTTTCTCTATTTCTTCTTCATCTTTCCCACACGCCCAAAGTGGGCAAATTTCTTCTTCTTTTCACAGTGAACTGTCGTGACAGTGAATGAGGATCCATAGTGTTTTTGTGGCAAGAACATCAAGAGCTAGCACTCAAAGGGTCTTACGAAGGTGATAGAGAAACCCACCCGTGTGCATAGAATCATTTCATCACAAAGCTTGGAGCTTTAAGGACATCAATGGCTGAATTTGAGGAGATCAAAATAGCTCACAGCCGAACTTGGAGGAGGGCAGAAAATAATTTTTATTATCACTCACGTCGCTCAACCGATCGATGTAAGTATTCTGCAACTTCTTCGATGTATTCATACATGTTTCTATGCTTGATTCGATCCTCGGGACTTAGAGATTTCCCAAAAAACTGGGTGTGATCTATGCCCAGGAAAATGACTAAACTGGGCATCTCTGAAATTGGTGGTGCCCTATGCCCAAGAAAATGAATCGACTGAACGTAGAGCCCCATGTCCAGGAAAATGACTCAACTGGACATAACCACCACTAGAGTACAGGTACACGAACCTAAGCCTTCATCCTGACTCTCCACATGTGCACATGTCTCTGAATCCGTCAATTCCAATTATATCTCTGTAATAGTTACATACTGGGGTGAGTTTTGACCTCATGCCCCGAAAAATATAAAACTGCGAATAAACTTTTAAAAACTTAAATCAAATCTCAAACTGTAAGGAACATCTCTTTCAAAATCATCTGAAAACTATTCTTTGTAATTCTTTGATACTCAAAAATATTATTAGCTTCAACTTAACTTCTGAAAATCATTACATATAGGTATGCGCATGCATTTCTTATACTATCATCCATGTACATGCATTAAGTCAAGTATGTCCATAGTACTTTGAAGTTATTCATATACATACACCTTTCTAAGCATACACAAATCTTATCTTTATATTCTATTTACTTATCAATCAAGCTTAAACTCATTACATACATGCTACCGAAATTGCATCGATCTACGTTAGTATACTGAATTCATTCTCAAACTAATACACACACACACTTACTATATACAAACTTACTTATTACTTCATGCAGCTTACATACTTTTACTTATCTGTGTGTACATTCATGTTCTTGCTTTTGTATTCTTCTACATGGGTCTGTACGTAACCATTTATTTACTTATGAATTATATTTCTTTTATGCTTGAAATCTCATACCCTAGGGTGTAGCTTATACAACCCCCAAACCCAAGTCTCAAATATATATATTATTCATAAACACTAGCTCATTTAGCATGTATACGCTTATACTTTTCCACTCTTATACTTTCAATCTAAAGCTTACTGAAGTCTTTCTACTTATATACATATATATATATATATATATATATATATATATATATATATATATATATATATATATATATATATATATATATATATCTATCTATCTATCTATACTCTTTTTGTTTAATGTTTACACATATATCTGATGCTTCTATATACATATACATAATAACATTTCTGTCTAACATAAACATGACATTATACATGTGCTCTATCTATATATATATATGCTGGTTATACCTACATATGTATCTCTTTACTTCTATATACTCATGCTTACCTTTTGCTTGTTCTTATCTATATATGTATATAAATACATCTGCCTCTTTGTCATACATTCATCTTTATATAAATACCGGTTTCATGCATATAACTATATACAACTATATTATATTACTAGTTTCGAACATTGTTAAATCTATCAAGTACTCACAGCATGAATTACATACCTGGCTAGGTGATCACTCGTTATCTTGGTACGATCTTTCAAAATAAATAACAAAACACGGTCAAAATCGCTATCTGCGGAACTTTCAACTTATCTTTAAAAACTTACGGACCTTTCCGGAATACACAAAACGTCTCTGATACTATGGTTCAAATTTCATTACTCTAATATATGCTTATATACTATTCTAAACTAACTAGATAGCTCAGATTCTCATTTTACGCGTTTACGGTAAAACTTGCGGAAACGTTTCCGCAAACGCTATGGAAGGGTCTCGAACCCTTCGAACTAATCCAGAATTACTTAATTGCCCTCGCAATACCATAATTAGATCATAACCATGATTATATTCATCTACGCTCATTAACGCGAGAAACTCCATTTTACTGGAAACTCGTTAATTCTACCAGATCGATTAAATCTAATCCGTTCTTCCCCGGATTCTACCATATTTATCGTTTTAACATATTAAATCACATTCAATTCATTCCATGCTAATTCGCTAAACTACGGAACTATCGGAAACACCCGAATATAAATCGATACACTTTAAAATAACAAATTATGAACGAAGATTCGTACCGAAATTTCGAGGCCATATTCAGACTCCTATCTGCCATACGAACGCGATGGTGTCATCGAAATTCCGATCAGAGCTGCTGTTCATCGTGGGTCTACTATTCACGTGCCACTTTCTTTCTCGTTTCGCGTGCAACCGGCTGCTATTCGGTGAAATCGACTTCACATACTCGTAGTACTCTCCGAGGGCTTCGATTTGGAAACTGGCTCGGGCCGTGAAACGGACCGACGAGCCGGGATCTGGAAACCCACCGACTCGTATTTCTCCCCCCAAATCTCACCGTTTCCGGTGCTCCTGGTGTCGACGCCGGTGGCCGGTCCATGCAGGGCCACCGGACAAATGGTGGTCCGCCGGCGTGAGGCCGGCCGGAGGCCACCGGCGACTTGCCCCTCTCTCTCCCACGTTTTTGCTATCTTCTCTCTCTCTTTTCTTTTCTTTTTTTTTTTTGTAAATGAAAAATATTAATTATAAAAAAAAATAATAATAAAAAGAATATTACAAATATCTTAATTCCATAAATTACTAAAACGCCTCTTCTTCTAAGGGTAAAATAGGAAATCATCACTTTTTAAGCCATTCTAATGCGATTTTCGAAAAACATTTAACGCAAAAGTTATTCATCTCTGAAAAACGAGTCTGATGGTTCAAGAACCAACTCAATCGGAGTTCGGTTGCAAATTTTGTGGTCAAAACAGTAAACTTTACTCATATAGTAAAAATCGCGTAACTGACTTTTGATCCCACACATTTTCCAACGCGTCGAATATTCATAATATATTATTCCAACCTATATAACATCGCTTGAACTCTTATTTCTTTATTATTATCCTGATCCGAAGCTATAATGTCAGTCCGGGAATCTTCTAGAATAGTCCCGAAAATCTGGGATGTTACATTCACCCCTCCTTATAAAAATTTCGTCCTCGAAATTTCTCCACCCTTATAACTACTAATTCAAACCTGGTCGAATGTGCGAAAACTATTTTACTCTATACTTCACAGATATAACTTCTCTGTCTCAACTGTTAACTAATCACTATCTGTAAGCTAGGATTCATAACGACTCATCTACTGATTTAATCTGATTATACTGGTTCTGATTCTCAACTCTGGCTATACTGATCTGATTCCTATCTCTAGCTATACTATTCTGGTTCTGATCTCGAGTCATCTGGCCTCACAAGGGCCCTTTACTGGTACTATCTCCTGTTGGACAGTTATGACCCATAGCGTCACTATTTGTACAGATCATAGTGTTGTTGTACAAATTAACTATGTAACAAAGGAGATTGCACTCTTATCGTTTGTGATTAGATCACCTTAGATATATAAATGATATGAGGTCCTTATGATTTGTTCCTAGATTGAGAATAATATGAGACAGTATTAATCAACGAAGGATAAATCATTAAACGTCCCTAGTCAGAGCATTGTCGAGATTGGACATCGATAGATGCGTAAAAGACTAGTATTACACTTGTGCGTGTTATGTGAGACATAACGGCATAGTTCTCGTATATCTGGGTATCGGATACTCAGGCAAGTGTAATAGGAGGTTGTGTTTCACAGATGGTACGGGAAACAGCTTCGCTCTGGATTAGACCACCGCAGAATCCCATTGGTAGTATGACATTGTGTCTATGGGAGTCTGCAATCAGCGTAGGTGTATTTGGTCTTAACCTGAGACTTACACCGCTGATACTTGCGACAATCAATGTACTTTAGTTGAGGTCGTCCAGGGCTTTAACAGGTTTTGTGTACGCCGATGCTGGGTATATTGAGAATCGTAGTGTATTGGGTGTGATGTCAAGACGGAAGTGTCACTCCAGTCATATGGAGAAGATGGTCACGTAGGAAATGGTATTAGTGCTCTTATATGCTGCGCGGCTATCGGGATATTATGACTCGATCATGTATATCCGATTATAGAGACTAGTTACCAGACATCTGACATGTGCTTCGTACGGGGCAGACACATATCCAGCCCCAGGCCTAGCACGTGATCATCCGATACTGGATCGAAATACGCAATACTACATATACTACGCCTGATATAGATCACATATTCCTGTAAGGATATTTTCGGAGAATTGGGTAGGCATGGCGCTTTGCTAGAGGCCAACCTTGTCTTGTAAATCGGTAAAACGTAATACTTGGTACTTACGTGTTCGGATAGTCCGACGACCGAGTTTACTGCCAATATATCCGAAGATCTCATGGGTCACTTCCCAATGATACACCGATGACATATGACTCGCTTTATACATTAATCTGGGATTAATTTGAAGAGAAAGAAAATTAATCTGGGATTAATTACGGATATATTTTATCTGGGATAAAATATCAATTTAAAGAGAGAGATCGATTAATTTGGAATTAATCGATAAATAATATATTCGATATATTAAACGAAATTGGATTTCGATTAAGAATTAAAATTAGATTTTAATTCGGGCACCTGAATAATTTAGAATTAATTCTCGAGCGACGTGATTAGTAAATTGGATTTATTAACGAGGCATCGAGAAAATCGTTAATTGAGAATTATCGAAACCGAGCTCGGAATGTGTTTGCGAAGTTACGTCGATTTTGAATCACGTGCCGCAAGTCGCATCGTAAATCACATCGCAAGTCATAAAAGTCAAAACACTTTTTGGAAAAGTAGCTTTGACTCTTTGACTTTGACCATTGAGATTTGGAGGGAAAATTTTGGGGGGAAAAGTTTTGACTTTTTGGAAAAGTAAAATGCTTTTCCCTTTCACCTTTTACCAAGGGTAAAAGAATTAAAATAAACATTTTACATTTGTTTTATTGTTTTAAAAGGCATAAAACAATTGGTAAATGATTTAATATATTTTGGAAAATATATAAGCTAAGTGTTGGACACATTTTCCCTTAACCTAAATCAAATATCTCATCTCTCTTCCCTCTCCAAGCTCACGCCCAAAGCAGTGGATTGCACTGTTTTGGGCGTGAATGATGATGCCTTTTAGGGCATGAATTGTGGCTAAATAGCCAAGTGCTAGCACACCGAGAGTTATACGAAGGTGTTAGGGAAACCCACCCACGAGCCGGGAATCGTTTGACGAAGATTGGAGCTCGAAATCTTGGATTCTTGAAGACTCAAAACTGAAATTTTTGAGCAGTGGACTGCACACAAATGGGGCCACCTTGGAGGGCTAAAAATGGTTTTGTTTGTCTTCAAATCGTCTCAACCGATCAATGTAAGTATTCCGCAACTTCTTTGATATGTATTTCACACATCTTCATTCTTGTTTGATGATCTTGGGACCTAGAATAAAACCAACAATGGCATCAAGAGCCTAGGTTCAAGCATGAAAGTTTAGGGCTTAAAATTTGGGTATTTTGTATTTGAGCATGATTTGAATAAATTGGATGTTTAAGTATGCTTAATACATGTTTAATTGAATATTGATTGGATCAATTTCATGAATTAATGTTTGAAACATTTTTCCCCAAATGTAAATGGTGACCTAAAATAATAAATTGGGTATTTTCAATTTGAGCATGATTTTATGAAATTGGATGATTAAGTATGCTTAAATATAGTTGAATTGAAGATTGATTGGATCAATTTCATGAAAATGTGATTGGATCATTTTTCCCCAATTTGCTTATGGTGGCCGAATTTAATAAGCCCTAATTGTCTTGGAATTTTGATTTTTTGTTCATTAGAAATTGGAAATCATTTGGGTATATGATTTAATGTCGATTGTGTAATTGATTGGATTGAATTTGAATCGGACATAAAATCCCCAATTGCCAAGACTTTGAAGCATGAAAATGGGTTTGATTTTTCATTAAATGTGTGGGCATGTGATAATGAAATTGTGCATGATTAATTGTATAAATTAATGTTTTAGAAATGTTAATTTGGGTAATTAATCATGTAATACACTTTAGGTTAATTGAATGTGAAATTGGATTTTTGTATTTAATTAATTGGGCCTTAAAATTGGATTTGGGCTTTTAAAGTTGTCATTGGGCTTGTTGGGCTTTGTTGTACAAAGTTAGGTTTAGGCAAATTGGATTGGATCCAATTGGACCCAAAACCGCTTCCATAAAGCCCAAATGCGATTTAATGAACCTTTAAAGTTTAATTGGGTCTAATGGGCCAAGATTGATTTATTGGCTTATGGGGTAAATCCCGGATTGGATTTTGGTTATTCGGTTTGACCCGAGTTGACCAAAAGTCCACGCCTTAAGAAATCAATTAAAAGCCCATTGGACTTTAATTGAATTGACGTTGGACGTTAATCGGTCTTTGTGACGCGTTGCGATTAAATTTGGAATTTAAGTCGTAAAAGGTTTATTATTAAAGTGTAATATTTAATTTGGAATTAAATAACGAATTAGAATTGAATGCATATTAAATTGGATTTAATGACGTAGTTTAATTTAATTCGAGAATTCGTACTTTGAGTACTTATTCGCAAAAACGAGTTTGACTCGATCAAAATCAAATCATTGTTTGAACATTGGATGATCACTAATTATCAGATTAATTAATTTGATTAGATTGATTGATAACATGCTTGTGTGAATACTTGGTTGTGATGAATGAATAGTGTATATCGGATGGATATTAGTCGGGTGGGGGTAATTTTGGAAATTGTTGTAATAAATTCGATTTATTAAATTGGACCTGCGTGTCCAGCCTTAACACCTCTATTCTATTTGTATTCTCTTCTCATCATCTATTCCCCTCAATGTTATGAGGTTTCTTTAGAAGTGTAGTGTAACGGGTAGAAGTAATACAAGTGCTAGCATGAGAGTTAAAGAGAGATTTGATCTAGGATCAATATGTTAAGTATCCATCCGCATATCATTATTGTTTATTTTCATATGCGCTTTATTATGTATTTAGAATGCATGTTTAAGGGTGTATGATGATGAGACCTTAACAAAGATAATAAATTGGTAGCCAATTTGCACGCGAAAAATCCTCATCAAATAGCATGCGTTTTTCCTTCCATTGAGTGATTCATACTCAGGGTTGTTGGCCAAAGTCAAGCCCTTTGTCCGTCGAAGATGTGTTTGAATCACGAGAGTTTTGTTCTATATTGGTGTCTTGTCCAAGTTGTGGTTTGTTGGCCAAAGTCAAGACCACTTCTTGTCCATCGACATTGATTACGAAGCTTTCCATGGTCAATGGGTCTCGCTTGACTGGGATCATTAAGCTTGTTGTGCCAAAGCCAAGGCTTAGTTGATTCAGAGGAAAAAGGTTAAGCAATACATTGGATGTATTGACATATATAAGATATATGTTAAGGATTTGGATATCCGCCTACTGGATCTAGGAATTGGATTGGATCCAATTGATCTGAGAGATCTACCTAGTTAAATATCATATAATTTGTTGGCCAAAGTCAAGATTGTGTGTTATTTAACGGGATCGTAGCCCACTAGGAAATGCGGTTTCCCGAGTACTCGATGGAGGGTTAGAGGCTCGCCGAAAAATAGTGGGAGGCAAGAATTGAATTTGCAGTGCTCGTTCAATTACTTGCCATACGCGCTCAATCAAATATCATTCGTCGTTATGATTTAAATATCAGTTAGACTAATATTTAAATCGTTGTTTTATGAAATAGTTGGACTATATATTCGAACTATTCAATTATAGTTGATTTTATAATTGGATTATAGTAATCAATATAATTGATTTTAAACTATTGAATTATAGTTGATTAAATAGTTAGACTATTGTAATCATATAATTAGTACCATAATTATTGATTAAATAGTTGGACTATTAAAATCAAGATATATTGAAAGATTGGACATTTAAACATAATCTTGGATTAAAATATTTAAATGGTTTAATTTACAAATTGGGAATAATTTCAAGATGTCCTGGAAATAAATAATAAGTTACTTTATTTGATAAAATAACTTGTTAAGCCTAAGCCTAGAATTAAGCAAATAGTAGAGCATAATCTTTGGAAGATTTATGTGATGATAACTTAAAGTGCTTAATCCACCATACATGTCATAAATCTATGTTAAGATTTGAAGTATTAAAATTGTAATTATTAACTCTGGGAGAGTTAATGACTATTCTCAAGGAGATAAAGGTCAAACTTTACAATTAGGCTAATAGCGCAAGGCGCACCTTACTTCGATATTCTAGAAACCAAGGCTTGGCAGAAGGCTTCTGAAATATTGAAAAGGGTAAAGGCAAAATCATTATGATCTTCTGGAAGATAAAGAACATATCCCAAAATGACTGCCGTTTGGATATGGCAGACATGAAGGAATTAAAGAAAGAGCAAGGCTCTGACTTTAAATATATTCGTCATTATTATTCACTACTAGTATTGAAATTGGATTTTAAATACTTAGTGTGGTACATAAAATATATGTATTGATGTTCAGAATCTACTGTAAGCAGGATACTGACTTCAAGCTGAGGTTAATCTGCGAATCAGAAAACGGGACGAAAGTCACTGTTTCGACCATAGATACCTAAATTTAAGAAATACCTTCGGGTATGTACTTAAATTAGGAAAGTGTTATAATGTAACTAGTTAGACTAGAAACATCATCTCTATATCAGTGTTTAATCCATTGTGGATAAACCTTTATATTCTAGAACACTAAAGTGTTTCATTATATAAAGATGACATTGAGATAAACACATTAGATGTGAACAACAGTATTTATATTTTGAATATAAATAAAATCTCGAACATATAATATGACAAACTAATAGCTCATACGATCCTGATCAGATGAAACTTAAATGTGGCATTATTGTCTAGGACACAATAAACAAGACTCGTATATCCACACTTTTGAAAAGTGGGTACTAGGACTGATTTGATTATTCAAATAAAGTCTACGAATCTAGTTCTTTAGGTAAAGTACCTAAAATACTAATTACTTGATAATAGTGATAAATGCCATCGATCTGTAAGCCCTATTCACAGTGAAATTAGTGGGCCCATATCTAGCTAGGCTAGATGTGGATATGAATATTTCGTGACCTTAACGGGTGTGGCATCACGTTATGGTTATGTGTTACTTTTGAAGACCACAAATCAGAAACTTTTAAAGTTTCGACACGAAGCAGACAAACAGATCGGCTAAAGTATTAAACCGTCACGGTAAGACTGAAAAGGAAAATACTTAAGCAATAAGTTTCACATATACTTGAAAGAGTATAGTATTCTTTCAAATGAGGACTCCTCACGAGACATTTCAGTTTGACAGTGTGTCCGTACGGAGAAACCGAATTTTTGTTGGACATGATAGGTTTATCATGAGTCGCTCTGAGCTACCTTTCCTTCAACGGATATGCATTAACAGTGCAAAATTTATTTGGAATAAGGTTCCATATTAATCTGTTATACAGAATTCATATTAGATATGATCAGGGATAGAAACAAGGTTTCTCACTCCTAACGATTTGGGTATGCTGGGCATATGTTTGGATGATGCCAAACTAAAACCTAAATCGGATAAGTGCCAAATGTAGGTTATCCTAGGGAAAACCATAAGTATAGTACTTATACAACTCACTAGAGAACAATTGTAATTGTTGCTCACCATGCGTCTTCCTTAGAGGAATACCGATATGCAGTGGTAAGTGGGAGGACAGTAAAACTCGATGAAATCGGAGTAATACTGTTCAAGGCATGAAGTCCTTAATGGAACACAAACTGTTCATCAAGGATGAACATATACCATTAATCTTCGTATACACAAGAACCACGTAGATCGGAGAGAGTCAGAAACAACCTAGGGTATGGGTTTCTGATCTCACCTCATAAAGATGTCAATCTTATGAGGAAGATCCAACTACGTATGAGGAAGTGATACAAGTATCGACTCTTATTATGGCAAAGTGCCATGAGTCCGAAATCGATTCCATGTAAAACAACTATGTTAAAATACTAGTTGATGTACCATAAGGCATTGTGCCTATAGGTACTGTATAAGTCTTCAAGGAAGACATACATGGATGGCACATACCAACGTAACAAAGCTAGGCTTGTAGCGGAAAGGTATCGTTATCAACATTGTGTTGATTACGGTTCAACCTTTTAGCTTTTTGCCACTGTAAATCTATTTGGATAATGCTTGCTGTAGCTGCACGTTTCATTTATGAAATGTGTCAGTAAAGGTCAAAATCGCTTTCCTTAAAAGGAAACCTTTTGGAGGATGTTTATAACATCCCTGACGATTTTGTCGTACTAAAACCAAAACCAGCAAACTAGGTTTGCGTGTTGTTCGATCCATGTTTGGATTGAAGCAAGCATAAGGTTTATTGGAACTATTGTTTTGATGTAATCATGATAGTCAATGATTTGATTCAAAACAGAATGATTCTTGTGTATATGCGAGAGGGTTAGTGGGAGCGCACAGACAGTGGCTGTTACTTAAAATAATGATAATGTAATATATAAATCATTCTTGGAATGATATTCCCATAAAATAATCGGTGAAAGCTTGGCTTTCAGAGAAATTTTCCATAGAATTCTCGGGAGAAATAACCTTTATTCTAGGAATAAAGATCTACTAGGATAGATTTAAGTTGTTTTAAAACTCTGGGAAATTGTACATTAAAATGTACGCGACCTGGTGTCTCATACGCTTTGAGCATATGGATTCACAATCAGGCCAATCCAAGTGATAGTCACTTGATTGATGTTAAGAACATCCGTTAGAATCTTAGAGATCTAAGGATGCTGTCTTAATCTGTGGAGAAGGAGAACTTGAAGTGACTGGGATCACTACTGCAAGTTTCCAAATCGATAAAACGACTAAAAGTCGTAAACGGTACTACTATACAGTTTGAATAACGGTACAGTAAGCTGGAAATCTTCCAAGCAAGATACTGTTACCAAATAAATAACACATGCAGATTATTGCTGCAGCTGAGGCAGCAATAGAAGCCATCTGGGTCAATAAATAAATCTAATTGGATTAGATATAGTTCTGTTAGCGGCTGAGCTGGGAGTCAGCACAGGCTAAAGAATTAATGGTCTCATCAACGATCCAGATACATACTTCGACTATTCATCTGATTCGTTCGGATCATACATCGTGGCGATGTGATGATCGTATAAATCGCATCTGACGATAATTATGCAAATCCGCTGATGAAAGCTTTTCTCAGCAATTTGAGCCAACCGTACATAGTTCGGGTGTTAGGCACTCGAGTGACTGGCTAAAGGACAAGTGGGAGATTGTTGGACAGTTATGACCCATAGCGTCACTATTTGTACAGATCATAGTGTTGTTTTACAAATTAACTATGTAACAAAGGAGATTGCAGTCTAATCATTTGTGATTAGATCACCTTAGATATATAAATGATAGGAGGTCCTTGTGATTTGTTCCTAGATTGAGAATGATATGAGATAGTATTAATCAACGAAGGATAAATCATTAAACATCCCTAGTCAGAGCATTGTCGAGATTGGACATCGATAGATGCGTAAAAGACTAGTATTACACTTGTGAGTGTTATGTGAGACATAACGGCATAGTTCTCGTATATCTGGGTATCGGATACTCAGGCAAGTGTAATAGGAGGTTGTGTTTCACAGATGGTACGGGAAACAGCTTCGTTCTGGATTAGACCACCGCAGAATCCCATTGGTAGTATGACATTGTGTCTATGGGAGTCTGCAATCAGGGTAGGTGTATTTGGTCTTAACCTGAGACTTGCACCGCTGATACTTGCGACAATCAATGTACTCTAGTTGAGGTCGTCCAGGGCTTTAACAGGTTTTGTGTACGTCGATGCTGGGTATATTGAGAATCGTAGTGTATTGGGTATGATGTCAAGACGGAAGTGTCACTCCAGTCATATGGAGAAGATGGTCACGTAGGATACGGTATTAGTGCTCTTATATGCTGCGCGGCTATCGGGATATTATGACTCGGTCATGTATATCCGATTATAGAGACTAGTTACCAGACATCCGACATGTGCTTCGTACGGGGTAGACACATATCCAGCCCCAGGCCTAGCACGTGATCAACCGATACGGATCGAAATACGCAATACTACGTATACTACGCCTGATATAGATCACATATTCCTGTAAGGATATTTTCGGAGAGATTGGGTAGGCATGACGCTTTGCTAGAGGCCAACCTTGTCTTGTAAATCGGTTAAACGTAATACTTGGTACTTACGTGTTCGGATAGTCCGACGACCGAGTTACTGCCAACATATCCGGAGATCTCATGGGTCGCTTCCCAATGATACACCGATGACATATAACTCGCATTATACAATAATCTGGGATTAATTGAGAGAGAGAGAAAATTAATCTGGGATTAATTACGGAGATATTTTATATCCGGATAAAATATCAATTAAGAAGAGAGAGAACGATAATTTGGAATTAATCGATTATAAATAATTCGATATTCAGATTATTATTAACGAAATGGAGCGATTAAAAATTAAGAATTAAAAATAAAATTAGATTTTAATTCGGGCACTTGAATTATTTGAATAATTCTCGAGCGACGTGATTAGTAAATTGGATTTATTAACGAGGCATCGAGAAAATCGTTAATTTAGAATTATCGAAACCGAGCTCGGAATGTGTTTACGAAGTTACGTCGTTTTGAATCACGTGCGCAAGTCGCATCGCAAATCACATCGCAAGTCATAAAAGTCAAAACACTTTTTGGAAAAGTAGCTTTGACTCTTTGACTTTGACATTGAGATTTGGAGGTAAAATTTTAGGGGGAAAAGTTTTGACTTTTTGGAAAAGTAAAAGCTTTCCTTTCACCTTTTACCAAGGGTTAAAAGAATTAAAATAAACATTTTACATTTGTTTTATGTTTTAAAAGGCATAAAACAATTGGTAAATGTTTAATATATTTTGGAAAATATATAAGCTAAGTGTTGGACACATTTTCCCTTAACCTAAATCAAATATCTCATCTCTCTTCCCTCTCCAAGCTCACGCCCAAAGCAGTGGACTGCACTGTTTTGGGCGTGAATGATGATGCCTTTTAGGGCATGATTTGTGGCTAAATAGCCAAGTGCTAGCAACACCGAGAGTTATACGAAGGTGTAGGGAAACCCAACCCACGAAACGGGGAATCGTTTGACGAAGATTGGAGCTCGAAATCTTGGATTCTTGAAGACTCAAAATTGAAATTTTTGAGCAGTGGACTGCACACAAATGGCACCACCTTGGAGGGCTAAAAATGGTTTTGTTTTGTCTTCAAATCGTCTCAACCGATCAATGTAAGTATTCCGCAACTTCTTTGATATGTATTTCACACATCTCTTGCTGTTTGTTTGATGATCTTGGACCTAGAATAAAACCAACATCTCCTTCTACTAATTCTTTGATCTAAAAAGGTTGTAAAAAGCACTAACCAAACTTAATCTCTTCCCTTACGGAGATAGCTAATCTATGCACATCAATTCGAGTCACCCATAGACTCAAATTCAAGCAAGCAAAACATTAAATAACAAAATCAAATCATATCAAACAATCATAGAAGATACATACAAAGACCTACGTGGTCTTTACCAAACTGAAGACAATCTCAGACAGTTGGATCCCCACAATTGCAGTCACTAACTTCTAGACTATGATACTGACTCCGACTCTTAAATCATGCTCTGATACCAATTTTGTAACATCCCGCCTAGGCCAGGATGCTACCGATAGGAGACAGGAAAACCCATCTCCATAAGCCTCTAATTCTAACGAAATTTCGGCATGATGTATGCAGAACATCACGCAATCTGGCTTATAGCCAGAACTATAAGACAACTTTCTTATGCAACTCAACACACATGCAAACATTATCAAGGCCTCAGGCCTGAATCAATGATTCAAAATATAAATATTTGGCCTCCGGCCAGAACTCGAAAGTAAAACTATGATATTACAACCTTTATATATGAGAAACCAATACAAGAACATGTACAAAGGTCATGAGGACCCATAACTCGACCCATGACTCAAAACTCTCTTGACTGCAATTGGGGCGATCCACTGTCTTCAAAGTCTTCACTGAACTTCTGCCTATATGACAGCTACTGACCTGCAAAACTACAAACTGTTGAGATGTGAGTCTTAAAACTCAGTAAGTAATCATGCAAAAATACTTATAAAGTTTGAATTAATTAACTATTACTTATCGTTTCACAAACCTGTCACTTTGTTACTGTACTTCAACTGACCACTACCTGCAAACTCATGTTTGCTGTTTACGCTATTATACATCTATAAGACACACACACACACACACACACACACACACACACACACACACACACATATATATATATAATATATATTCAAATTCCTAATCACCAACATAAGTAGTCCCATCATGCTATTGATGTACTATACTAAATTCTGCATAGTATCTATTCCCGTTACTAATCTGATTCAATTATCTATTAAGTTAAAGCTCAACACATTTCTGCTATGCTACTCTGATATTTCCTATCTTCTTATAAACTATTTACTTATCTAATTCAGGAAATCATCATAACCTTCCTCCTTTCTTTATTTTGAAATATCATTAAATCGGATATTAGTAAACATTCTTTCCATCTTAAACAATTAATACATTTCAATTCATCATGCACCAATGCTTCACAAATCTGACCTTCAATATACACTTACCACATACACCACGTGCTAATCATATATACGGATCAAATGTAAACATACTTATATGTGTTAACTGATCTACATGCCCTTCAAGTGATACCTGGAATATATGCTCTATATGCGTGACCAAAAGATTACACCATACCCTGGTATGTTATACTTATATGAACTATTACTTTAAACTTATTCTTAAACACTCACATATAAATATACTAATGCTATCATGCATGTATCAACTATATGCATCTCAGATGATGAAATTACTTGAACACATGATGTATATGCAAACTTGTAAACTTTACCACACTTAACATACTGTGTCTATAGAAAGTACTTTTTGAAGACCCCTTGCTGAAAATTTATTTTACTTTTTCTTCTGGAAAAGCTCTTTCTGAAACTGTAACTGAAAAATGAAAACTGTATTTCGAAACTGTATACTATATCTGAAAACTGAAAACTGTTCTACGTCCAGGAAACCGACTCAACTGGACGTCTCTCTACACCCAGGAAAACGACTCAACTAGGAGTGCTCTATGCCCAGGAAAATGACTCAACTGGACATAACAACCACTAGAGTACAGGTACACGAACCTAAGCCTTCATCCTGACTCTCCAGATGTGCACATGTCTCTGAATCCGTAAATTCCAATTATATCTCTGCAATAGTTACATACTGGGGTGAGTTTTTACCTCATGCCCCGAAAAACATAAAACTGCGAATAAACTTTTAAAAACTTAAATCAAATCTCAAACTGTAAGGGACATCTCTTTCAAAATCATCTGAAAACTATTCTTTGTAATACTTTGATACTCAAAAACATTATTAGCTTCAACTTGACTTCTGAAAATCATAACATGTAGGTATGAGTATGCATTTCTTATACTATCATCCATGTACATGCATAAAGTCATGTATGTCCATAGTACTCTGAAATTATTCATATACATACACCTTTCTAAGCATACACAAATCTTATCTTTATATTCTATTTACTTATCTATCAAGCTTAAACTCATTGCATACATGCTACCGAAATTGCATCGATCTACATTAGTATACTGAATTCATTCTCAAAGTAATACACACACACACTTACTATATAAAAACTTACTTATTACCTCATGCAGCTTACATACTTTTACTTATCTGTGTGTACATTCATGTTCTTGCTTTTGTATTCTTCTACATGGATCTGTACGTAACCATTTACTTCCTTATGAATTATATTTCTTTATGCTTGAAATCCCATGCCCTAGGGTGTAGCTTATACGACCCCAAACCCAAGTCTCAAATATATATTATTCATAAACACTTGCTCCCTTAACATGTATACGCTTATACTTTGCCACTCTTATACTTTCAATCTAAAGCTTACTGAAGTCTTTATATATATATATATATATAGATATATATATATCTATATATACTCTTCTTGTTTTATATTTACACATATATCTGATGCTTCTATATACTTATACATAATGACATTTCTGTCTAACATAAACATGACATTATACATGTGCTCTATCTATATATATATATGCTGGTTATACCTACATATGTATCTCTTTACTTCTATATACTCATGCTTACCTTTGCTTGTTCTTATCTATATATGTATATAAATACATTTGCTCTTGTCCTACATTCATCTTTATATAAATACCGGTTCATGCATATAACTATATAACTTTATTATATTACTAGTTTCGAACATTGTTAAATCTATCAAGTACTCAAAGCATGAGTTACTTACCTGGCTAGGTGATCACTCGTTATCTTGGTCCGATCTGTCAAAATAAATAACAAAACACGGTCAGAACCGCTATTGCGGATCTTTCAACTCATCTTTAAAAACTTCTGGACCTTTCCGGAATACATGAAACCTCTCTGATACTACGGTTCAAATTTCATTACTCTAATATATGCTTATATACTATTCTAAACTAACTAGATAGCTCAGATCCTCATTTTACGGGTTTACGGTAAAACTTGCGGAAAAGTTTCCGCAAACGCTATAGAAGGGTCTCGAACCCCTTCGAACTAATCCGAATTACTTAATTACCCTTGTAATACCATAATTAGATCTTAACCATGATTACATTCATCTACGCTCATTCGCGCGAGAAACTCGTTTTACCGGAAACTCATTAATTCTACCGGATCGATCAAATCTAATCCGTTCTTCCCCGGATTCTACCTATTTATCGTTTTAACCTATTAAATCACATTAAATTCATTCCATGCTAATTCACTAAACTACGGAACTATCGGAAACACCCGAATATAAATCGATACACTTTAAAATAACAAATTATGAACGAAGATTCGTACCGAAATTTCGAGGCCATATTCGGACTCCTATCGGTCATACGAACGTGCTGGTGTCATCGGAATTCCGATCGGAGCTACTGTTCATCATGGGTCTACTATTCACACTCCGTTTTCTTTCTCGTTTCACGTGCAACCGACTGCTGTTCGGTTAAATCGACTTCGCATACTCGTAGTACTCTCCGAGGGCTTCGATTTGGTAACTGGCTCGGGCCGTGAAATGGACCGATGAGCCGGGATCGAGAAACCCACCAACTCATATTTCTCCCCCCAAATCTCACCATTTTCGGCGCTCCTGGTTTCGACGCCGGTGGTCGGTCCATGCAGGGCCACCGGACGAAGCTGCCGGTGGTGGTCCGCCGGCGTGAGGCCGGCCGGAGGCCACCGGCGACTTCCCCCTCTCTCTCCCACATTTTTGCTCTCTTCTCTTTTTTTTTTTTTTGTAAATGCCAAATAATAATAATAAAAAAATAATAATAATAAGAATATTACAAATATCTTAATTCCAGAAATTACTAAAAAGGCCCCACTTCTAAGGGTAAAATCGGAAATCATCACTTTTGAAGCCCTTCTAACGCTATTTTCGAAAACAGTTTAACGTGAAAGTTGTTCGTCTCTGAAAAACGAGTCTGTTGGTTCAAGAACCAACTCAATCGGAGTTCGTTTGCAAATTCTGTGGTCAAAACAGTAAACTTTACTCATATAGTAAAAATAGCGTAACTGACTTTTAATCCCACATATTTTCCAACGCGATGAATATTCATAATATAATTCCAACCTATATAAAATCGCTTGAACTCTTATTTCTTTATTATTATCCTGATCCAAAGCTATATGTCAGTCCGGGAATCTTCTAGAATAGTCCCGAAAATCTGGGATGTTACAAAAACCAAAGCGTATTTATTGTCGCAAGTACTAGCGATGCAAGTCTCAGGTTAAGACCAAATACACCTACCCTGATGCGGATTCCCATAGACACATAGTCATACTACCAATGGAATTCCGCGGGGTCTGTCCAGAGCGAAGCTGTTTCCGTACCATCGGTAAACACAACCTCCTATCACACTTGCATAAGTATCCAATACTTAAATATATGAGAACTATGCTGTTACGCTTCCATAACACGTACAAGTGCAATACTAGTCTATTCCGTATTATCGATGTCCACTCTCGATAATACTATGACTAGGGATATTAAATGATTAAACCGTTATGGATTGATACTGTCTCATATCTTATCAATCCGGAACTAATCGTAAGGACTTTTATCATTTATATATCCAAGTAAAAAAATTACAAAATGATAAAAGGCAATTTCCATTGCTACATAGTTAATTTGTACAAAAACCACAATGTCTTTTACAAATAGTGACGCTATTTGTCATAACTGTCCAACAAAAACATGCAAACAAGGTTTGCAAGTTAAATCGATCCATTTATGGATTGAAGCAAACATCGCATTCTTGGAACCAATGTTTTGATGAGATCATAAAATAATATAATTTGAAACAAAGCGAAGATGATTCTTGTGTACATAAGAAGGTTAGTGGGAGCGCATTGATATTCATTACCCTTTATATTGATGATGTATTGTTATTGGCAATGACATTCCTATACTATAATCGGTGAAAACTTAGCTTTTATTAAAATTCTCCATAAAAAATCTGGGAGAAGCAGCCTTTATTCTGGGAATAAGGATTTATCAGGATAGATCTAGAAAGCTGCTTGGACTCTTCCAGAGCTCGTACATTGAAAAAGTGTTAAAGAGATTGAAAATGGATCAGTCTAAGAGGGGACTGCTTCTAATGCCACATGGCGTCACTCTATCTAAGGACGTGTGTCCTAAAACTCAAGATGAGAGAGATAACTGTTGGAGTTTGCTAAGGTCCCAAGGATCAATAAACAAGCATGATTTAAGTGTGAATACTGTAGGGGTTGGTGCTCACAGCGCCAATTCCCGGTTGTATTTCCTTGTAAATACTTCTGTAAAACAATATTATTATGAATAATATACGCAGTTTCTTTAATATAATGAATCTTATAATATGGTAAAGACGTAATGACCTTAGAGAATGATTAGTCATGATACAGTTGCAAAAGCGTCGCAACGGACATTGACAAGTATCATGACGTTGTCATTCTCAGACAGTTCCTGGTCAAGGTTTACACTGCTTGGTCAGTATAGTAAACCCGTTGAGACCGGTACAAGTAGTATACTGGAATATATGATTCCAATAGTTTCTCAATGAACCATAAGTCTTGGAGACTGGTATAGACCTGTAGGTGTTTATAAAGGATAAACACTGAATGACTCACCGAAGATTCTTAATGGATGGTACACCAACGTCAATAAGAATCTTCTTGGGTTGAGTAGCACTTGTGATTCTTAGACTTGAGATGCCATTGTGGGCACATGAGACATCCTCTACACTCAGATGGCAGTCACGTCACCGATCTATTTAGATCAGACCTCCGCCTGTTCGTTGGGTGTAGATAGATCCTCAGTGTGTCCTATGTGTGTCAAGATAGGATCCGTCAGTTTTGTGTATCAGAGCATAGGTAGTCCAAATAATTAGCAATCAGACAAATCCATGGGCCCGTGGTAAGTTTAGAAGCTAGTTCTAAACATTCTTGTGAGATTGTTAATAGAATAGTCGACTGGATAATCCCCATAGAGATTTGACGTTTACATCTATATCTCTGGGATAAATCCGGATACCTGTGACAGAGGAATTAAACATTTTCCATGACCTCGACCTGTATGATTCAGCCAGTTTATCCGTGATCGTAATAATTTATGGGTGGATAAATTATGGACACGAAATTTGATTTCGTGACGGATACGCCTGAATCTAGAGAGTCTCAATAATGAAATAAACTCGTTGAGCACTAGAGCAACATTAATAAACAATATTGATTGTTTATAAAGTCGTTTAAAGGTTAAACGCAAAATACATGTGTAGGGACCCGATAGTCATTTACTAGATTATTGTGTATTTACATTTAATACTTGATTAATTTAAATACACATTAATTAATAGTCAAAATGAGTTATTTGAGTTATTTCCTAAATGAATATATATTTTTAATATTTAATGTAAATATTATACATATATTTAATATATATTTGTATTTGATTAATTAATTAATTATTTAATTGTTAAATGATTAAATTAATTAAAAATATAAATATCTTACATTAGGATATTTAAAGTAATGATGATAGTTGTCTTTGTTGACTTAAATAAATATCTAATAAAGTTGTATTAAGATATTTATGCAAGTTGATAAAGTAATAAAGTGAAATGAAATTGAAATTTATATTTGTTGCATTTAGTATATTCAATTTCGGCCAAGGCATAATTTTTGCCTTAATATAAATTGTTTTCATTTTCATTTCATTAAGATAACCTAATACACTTTACCAAAAGAGAAAAACTCCATTGAAGAAGAAAAAGGAAAGCTTGAGAAAGAAAGAAAATTCAAAGAAAGCTTGGAATTTTAGTAAGTTTTTAAACTTGCTATTAGAGAGGAATTTGTTCCTTAGGTTCTAGGCTTTAACATGTGATGATCTTAGATTGTTTCTTTCTTTATTTCTTTATGATTTTGTTGATGGAAGTTTTGGTGAAGTGAGAAGCATGTGTAATGAAGATAGCATGTAACTATTGTAGTTATAATTATCCTTTTAAGGTTTATGAAACCAAGTTGCTATTCTAGAGTTGTTGACCCACTCTTAAATGACCTAGATTTGATCTTGAGTTGTTTCATTGTGTTGAGACTTGAATTGGATGTAAGATTGATGATTGAAGTAATTGATTTGGTGTATTTAGTCTAATTTGTCCAATTTGTTGAAATTGAGAAATTAGGGTTTATAACCAATTCCGAATTTGGGGCTTTTGGGATATGTTATGCATTTGGATGTGTATATGATGCATATAAAGTTTCATGTTGATTGGATTTCATTTGGATGAGTTTTGAAGCATGAAATGACAAAATGCACAAACCCCCCCTTTAAGGAGCTCTCGGCCAAGAATTAGTAATTAGGGGATTTTGGTTCTTTTGGTGTTTTGATGATTCAAGCATGCTAAGTTCATCTTAGAAATGATTTAGAGTCATTCAAAATTGATTAGATCAATTTCGGACTAAAATGGACAAATTACCATGTATGGGTAATTTGGTAATTTCACTTGAATATGATTCATTTGAAATTTTATTTCATAATTTGATTATTGGAATATTAAATAAATATGTTTATTTAATTAATCCGAGAAAAAGTTTTTGAAATCCGAAAATACGATTTTCGCCGCTTCCGCTGCGTTACCGGATTCACCCCGTGATAAAACCCCTTCAAATACAAGTCGAGGAAGTTGCGGAATACTTACATCGAGCGGTTGAGCAATGCGGAAACGAACGAAACTCATTTTCTGCCCATATGGACAAGCTTTCGTCAAACGATTCCATGATCATGAGTAGACTTCCCTATCACCTTCGCAAGACTCTCGGAGTGCTAGCTCTATATGATTTTGCCACAAAATCACACTCTAAGCTTCCCTTAGCTCACGGCAGTGAGCTGCCAAACCAGTGAAGAAATGCCCTTGTTGGGCGTGAGCAATGGAGGGAGAAAGGAGAAGAAATAGAGAGATTAGTGTATTGTATGATGGTTGGCATAAAAGTGTGTATCTAATACCACTTTTATTTTTCCAAAAAATTAATTAATTGATTTCCAAAATTAAAAAACAAATACCAAACATTTAAAAAATTAAATGTCAATCATGCCATCACACTTCCATCACTATTCACATCCATCAAGTTGTCAAGTTACATCATTCAAGTTGTCAAGTCACATCACACAAGTGACAAGTGATTTGATGCTTGAAATGACTAATGATTTGACGCTTGATGCGACTAATGATTTGACGCTTGATTTGACTTGCGTGCCGCACTCGAATTCAAAATGCGAATGCGCTCGTAAATAATCTCGGGCTCGGGTTCGCTAATTCCAAATTAACGAATTTTCCGTTGCGTCGTAATTAAATCTAATTTAATTAATATAATCATGCCAAGCATAATTACTATTCACGTCGCTAACGAATTAATTCTAAATTAACTCGTTCGCCCGAATTAAAATCTAATTTTAATTCCGCGTCGAAATCCAATTTCGTTTAATTTATCAAATATATCAATTTACCGATTAATTCCAAATTAATTGTTATCTCTCTTTAAATGATATTTTATCCTAGATAAAATATCTCCGTAATTAATCGCAGATTAATTCTCTCTTTCTCTTTACTAATTAATCCCAGATTAATTAAAGTGTGAGTCATACGTCATCGGTGAATCTTTTGGAAGTGACCCATAAGATCCCGGATATGTTGGCAGTAAATATGATTGTCGGACTATCCGAACACGTACGTACCAAGTACTACATTTTACCAATTTACAAGACAAGATTGGCTTCTAGCAAAGCACCATGCCTACCCAATTCTCCAGAAATATCCTTACAGGAATATAGGATCTGTATCAGGCGTAGTATACGTGATATTGCATATTTCGATCCAGTATCGGATGATCACATGCGAGGCCTGGGGCTGGTACAGTGTCTGCCCCGTACGAAGCATATATCGGATGACAAGCAAGTAGTCTCTTTATTATCGGATAATCATGACCGAGTCATATTATCCCGACGGTTGCAACCTTTATAGAGAACCAGTTCTGTATCCCTGCGCGATCATCATCTCCACTATGACTGGAGTGATACTTTCATCTTGACATCACACCCAACACACTACGATTCTCAACATACTCAGCATAGGCGTACACAGAACCTGTTAAAGCCCAGGACGACCTCAACCAAAGTATATTGATTGTCGTAAGTATTAGTGGTGCAAGTCTCAAGTTAAGACCAAATACACCTACCCTGATTTCGGACTTCCATAAACACATAGTCATACTACCAATGGAATTCCGAGGGGCTCTATCCAGAGCGAAGCTGTTTCCCATACCATCGGTGAAACACAACCTCCTATTACACTTACATGAGTATCATATACCCAAATATATGAGAACTATGTCGTTATGCCCTCACAATGCGCACAAGTGTAATACTAGTCTTTTACGTATTTATCGATGTCCAATCTCGATAATACTCTGACTAGGGATATTTAATGATTTATCATTTGTGGACTGATACTGTCTCATATCATTCTCAATCCAGGAACAAATCATAAGGACCTCCTATCATTTATATATCTTGGTGATCTAATCACAAATGATAAGAGAGCAATCTCCTTTGTCAAATAGTTAATTTATACAACAACACCATGATTTGTACAAATAGTGACGCTATGTGTCATAATTGTCCAACAATAACATTAGTCGGATTTCGTTCGCTTCTGCAGTGGGATTGATCATGTATGCCATGATATGTACATGACCTGCTGTCTCATATGCTTTGAGCATATGCAGTCGCTATCGGGCCGATCCAGGTTATAGTCATTGGATTGCAGTTAAGAACATCCTTAAGTATCTTAGACGAACTAAGGATGTTTTCTTAGTCTATGGAGATAGAAAACTTGAGGTAACTGGGTTCACCGATGTAAGTTTCCAAACCGATAAAGACAACTCTAAGTCGCAATCTGGGTATATATTTTATTTGAACAACAGAACAGTGAGCTAGAAATCTTCTAAGTAAGAGACTGTTGCTGATTTAATAACAGAAGTGGAATATATCGCTGCAGCTGAGGCAGCAAAAGAAGCAGTTTGGATTCATAAATTCCTAATTGGATTATGAGTGGTTCCATTAGCAGCTGAGCTCGTTCCTTTATATTGTGACAATAACGGAGCTATAGCGAAGGCTAAGGAACCACGGTCTCATCAATGATCTAAGCATGTACTTCAATATTTCCTTCTAATTCGTGAGATCATATATCGTGGTAATGTGAAGATCGAAAAGATCGATTCAGAAGACAATATTACAGATCCACTGACGAAAGCTATTTCTCAGCAGAAGTTTGAGCGACATGTACATAGTTCAAGTATTAGATACTTGAGTGATTGGCTATGAGCCAAGTGGGAGATTCTTAGATAATTATGATCCACAACATCACAATTTATAAAAGACATTATGGTTTTTGTATAAATTAACTATGTGACAAATAAAATTGTTATTTTATCATTTTGTAATTAGATTACTTTGATATATAAATGATAAAATTCCTTATGATTAGTTCCGGATTAATAAGATATGATACATTATTAATCCACTAACGGTTTAATCATTAAATATCCCTAGTCGTAGTATTATCGAAGAATGGACATTGATAATATGGAATAGACTAGTATTACACTTGTGCGCTTTATGGAAGCTTAACCGCATAGTTCTTATATATTTAAATATATGATATTTATGCAAGTGTGATAGGAGGTTCTGTTAGCCGTTGGACCGGGTAACAGCTTCGCTCTAGATAACCCCTCGGAATCTCATTGGTAGTATGACTATGCGTCTATGGGAATTCGCATCAGGTTAGGTGTATATGGTCCTAACCTGAGACTTGCATCGCTAATACTTGTGACAATCAGTACGCTTTGGTTTTGATCGTCCGGAGCTTTAATAGGTTCTGAGAATGCCTCTTCTTTGTTTACTGATAATCGTAGTGTATTGGGTGTGATGTCAAGATGGAAGTATCACTTCAATCATATGGGTATGATGATCACGCAGGGATATAGAACTAGTATTCTTATATGCTGCAGCTATCGAGATAATATGACTAGGTCATGATTATCCAATCACATGATAGTCCTGGGGCTAGCCATGCCTAGTATTATTATTGCAAGGCATTATCATTTAATTAAATTGGATTTAATTATGTCGCAACGGTAAATTCATTTTGTTTGGAATTAAACGAACCCAGGCCTGAGTAAAGTCTTGTGTCGTATAAGCGGTGTAAATTTGGAATTTCAAAGTGGTGGGACCCATTTCACTTACATCAACTTGTTGGACATGTGATGGAAGTGGTTAGGCTTGAATTATGGATTTGATTTGTTGGCAAGTAAGGCTTGGCTTTACTTATAATACACTCAAACCAAATCCAACACATAAACTTTGTATATAAAGCAAGTCAACTTTGGAAGTAAGACACAATTCACTATTCACAACATTCCTTCTTCTTCTCCAATTTCGTGTCTCTCTCTCTCTCCCATGGTATTTTTGTTGCAAAAATTCTAACAAGCTAGCACTTAATGAGCAAATCAAGGTGATAGGGAAAATCATCCTTGAGTTTGGAACACAACACAAAGCTTGGAGCTTTCCATAAACATCAAAGAAATTCAAATTCCCATCCGTTCATTGTAAGTAATTTTCCACAACCTACTTTGTTTTATTCACATAATATCATGACTTAGAGACCTTGGGCATGTCTAGGACACTTAAAGCTCCTCGATGTATTCATTATGTTGTTTTTTTTCGCATTAATCGCTATGTTAATGGCACTTTTTTATGGTTTACATTTCTCTGCTAATTCTTCACTTGTTCTTTGAGCTTACTCTAATGTAGATTGGGTAGATGACCTTACTGATCGTCGATCCATGATGAGTGGTAATTATATCACTATTTCCCACTCATTTAACCCAATTTTTGTATAGTTTCTTGAGTTTTATGAATATTTTGATGTGTTTTGTGTTATTTTATAGATAAATAAAGTTTCAGGACATTCTAGAGGTGATTTGGGACCAAAATAGTGAAAAATGGATAAAAGGGTAAAATGGTAATTTTACGCATCGTGACACCGAACGTGTGCCGTTCCATGGTAATGTGTGTTGGGACCACATGTCAGAATCTGAGAAGTTTGACTATGCTAATGTACGCCTGTCACGTGTCAACATCACAGCCAATCTGCTAACGTGCGGCGTGCCACCTGTCATCATCCTATGGTGCCCGACAATCGCCATCGCCACATGTCTCCATGTGTCATCCCATGTCATCGCCATGTCAGCAGAAGACCGAGTCAACTTTGCCACATCATCGCCACGACATCATCAACCAATCACAGTGTGCCACGTGTCGTAATCCTATGGTTCTGACAATTCACATCACCACGTCATTGCCACATCATCGCCACGTCATCATAATCATTGAGTTGTAGCCGCCTTGCCATGCGTCACCTTATCAACTTATCCAGATTGCCACATGTCGCCACCTCCACAAGCCACGCAGAATGACGAGTGCGTCGCGACGCGGAAACCCTGCCAAGGCCTATAAATTCAGCTCATTTTTCTGATTTCAGATGTACATTTCTCTCTGAATTTTTGATATAAATAGGGAGTTTGTATCTATTCTTCTTTTAATTTCAATTTTGTAATTAATTTTTACTTCCCCCTGCTACGGTGAAAGGTAAAACTTTTATTACTGCTATTTAGATTAATCTATTACTGCTATTTAGATTAATCTCCCTTAATTATAACATATTCACTATTTAAAATTTGACGTAATGAGGATACCGCTATATTGGCCGGTTGGTAATTGATATTAAATTGATTTTAATTTGATGAAGCAAGAATACCACCTGGTTGGTCGGTTGGTAATTTACCGCCTATATGGCTGGATTATAGACAAATATTGTTACCGCCTTAATGGCTGGTTGGACTTAATTTGACTTAATCAGGTTACCGCCTATATGGCTGGTTGGTAATGTTATCACAAGTTAATATATATTATAGTAAGGGAGATATCTAATTAGTAGTGGTAAAAGTAAATCCTTTAACTCTAGCATTTTATTTTATTGTAATTTTACTTTTCAGTATTTACTTTACCGCAGTTTACTTTTCAGTATTTATTTTATGTCTTTTTCTTTTAAGTTTTTTTTAGCCCTAGTTATGTGTCGTAACTAAGTTAGTTATCCGGGGTTGTGATAAATTCTAATATCACCGGTTTATAAGGAGTTATTTTATAGTTTGGGTAATTTAAAGGTTTACTTATTAAGTCTTAAGCTTAATGCATCTTGTTAACTGGCCACGATCTTCCTTAAGGATAGATAACCCTTTAATAGATTTCCTTATAGGATAAACATATACCTGTCGGGCGGGGGTAACCTTAATTAGAACTTAATCTTAATAAATCAAGGTAATTTGGTTGACATAGACATATGGTTCAATTGGGTTATACTGGTATTGTGTCTGACCATCGACAGAGGCTTTCGCATAATTTCGTGTTCCGGGTTAGTAAACTGATTTATTACACAAACATGAAATAATTACTTCATCATTTAATAGATATTAGAAACATTCACAACCCTAGATAGTTTTTTAATATTGAATTTTCTTAAACCTACTTTCAAGCAATTTTATTTACTTGTTTTTAAGTTTAAAATCATCACCATTTCAAATCAATCAATCAATCAACCTGTTAGGTACTAGTAATCATTTGACCTCATTAAATTAATAGATTAGGTATTAAGTCCTCGTGGGATCGATACTTTATATACTACTTGAACGATACGTGCGCTTGTGTTATACGCATGTGATACACACCGGTCAATCCACTACTGATTATTGTGTTTTTCTTGGTGACTCACTTATTTCCTGAATAGTAAGAAATAAATATTGATTGTTCACTCAAGTATTGGGGCTGAATATCGAGCTTTTACTGTGACTACTATCGAACTTCTATGGCTACGTTGGCTTTTCGAAGACATAGTAGTGCCTCGACCACCCCTTACTACTATTTATTGTGACAATTAAAGCACTATTCAAAAAGCACATAATGATGTATTCCATAAACATACCAAACACATTGAGATTGATTCTCATTTCATTCGTCAATATATTACTCACGGTACTCTTCGGTTGGTGTATCTACGCTCCGATGATCAAATAGCAGATATCTTCATCAAGTCTTTTCTCCATGGTCATTACACAACCCTCATTTCCAAACTCAATCTGGTTTCCTCACTACCATCTTGAGTTTGAGGGGAATATTGTTGGAGTTGGTGCTTGGAGTGTCAATCTAAATTATACATTTTATTATTTATTATAAAATAAATATTTTTTCATTTTATACCTTATTAATAGTATTGTCATTATGATGTATAGAAATGTTAAGAATGACATAGACCTTAGAATAGTCTTGTAGTAATATTGGACACTAGGTGGTCCGATATTGGGATAAAGTATTGCTATTGTAAATTATTCTTAAAGTATATATATTTCTAGTTGTTGGTTTTAGAATATGGTCGAATTCCTATAACCTAGAAGACTAGCACATATCATATATTAGAATTAGAGTTCCAATGGTTTAGCCTAATGTATTATGAGTTTTGGAAACTCGTATAGACGTGTGGGTATTGGTTGGACCAAATACTGAAAGACTCACATGTGCTTCCTAATAGTTGGAAGTACACACCACCATCAATAGTAATCTCCTCGAGTTGAGTAGTATATATAATCCTTTGAATATAGGATATCATTCATTTTGTGTGAGATCCTGCACATTTTGATGCCATGTATGTCAGAAACCTTTCATGGTATATCCTCTAGATGTTCATTGGATGTGGAGCAATGCACTTAGTAATAATGTACAAAGCAAGATAGGATTCGTCGGCCTGTATGTGTACCATAAAGAGTTTAGGTATCCATGTGAGTAAAGTCACGATTCTTAAAGCTTTGGCCAAAGTCGATCACCTAAGGTGGATCGCATCAGTTATGAAGAATTATGGACATGTCGACATAAGATGTACGCCTCAGAAACTTGACGATGTATTCTAAGTTTCCTAAGCACAACTCGAATAGAATACGACAGAGGGATTGTTAAACATAAGTGATGACCTCGATTTATATAGTTCAGAAAGGTCGTTCGTGTTCTTCACAAATTTAGAGGTGGCAGAATTAACGTACATATTAGCTAGGCTTATATAGCGAACTTGTCTGAACTTAGGGAGTCCTAATATTAAGTATACTCGTTGAGCACTTGGGTAATCGATTAATTTTGATAAAAGATAATAATTGATATTATAATTACCAACTAAGATAATCAAGTGTTGTTGGATAACATTGATTATTTACTTTGACCTAATTGGATTAATTGGATTAATTCAATAATTACACAGGGACTTAATTATAAAATCATAATTATCTCTACCATTTGAGGATATTATGGTAATTACAAGTATGTAATAATAGGTTGTTTTGGCTTGATTTAATTGGATTAAATCAAAGTGGCAAACATTGAATTAATTCATTACCTAATCCTTGGCTTGATTTAATTGGATTAAATCAAAGTGGGAGACAATGGAGATTAGTCACACCTAATTATACATATTTGTAAAAATTAGATTAAGCCCACCTAAAAGTTAATTATAAATTTTGTTAATTAAAATTACCTAATTTTTGCTATAAACAACAAGCTTTAGGAAAATTTTAATTAAGAAAAATAAAAGCTTGAGAAAATTAAGTACAAGTAATTCTTGGTAAAAATTGGCCTAAGTTAGAGAAATATTTAGAAAAGCTTGTGAAGTCTCTACAATAGTTCATTTACGAGAAATCAAGAATGGATTTTGAAGTGAAGGTTGCTAGTATTGGAATCAAGATTGGATCTTGGAGTAAAGCTTGTAAACTTTGGAAGTTCTCCAACCATTTCAACAAAGAGAATAAGATTGGATTTTTGAATCAAGCTTGTTAGGTAAGTTTGAACTTTTCTTAAGTTGTGTTATTTTATGTGTTGGATGAATGATTATATAGCTTAATGTTGAAATAAGGCTAATAAATTGTGTTAGGATACTTTAAAAGAATAAACACAATATGCTTGTTAATTAGGTCAAAGATGTTCATGTTGGACATGAAACAATTAATAAGAGTTTGGAACTCTAGATTAAATCTTAGAGTTATGGCTACCATTCTAGAATCACTTGACCACCTTTAGGTGAATAGAATTGTTCATGAGATATTTCTTATTGGGATTTTAATTTTGTTTGTGTTTTGGATTAAAAATTTACACAAGTGCGTATTTAGAATAAATTTATATTTTTGTAAAATATTTGATATTTTGAAAAACTTGATTTTTATTCTATAACATGTGTTGATATTGGTTTTGATCTTAAAATTATTTTTGGGCATATTTGGAAGTGTTTAGGGAAGTTTAGAAGCAATTAGGGTTGAAAACCCTATTGCATTCAACTCTCTGTTTCTAGGGACATGTAGGGCTGAAGAAATATGGCTTTTTGAAAATAAAATAAAAAAATTACATATAGCTTACGCGTGCGCAATTCTTTTCATCCCGTTCTGAAGTTTCCGGACTCTGATGCAGCCCCGGTTTTTTCCTATACACTCGTAATGGAATATAGTATTTCATTAAATTATTCAAAATTACACTCATATTTGATATCCATGGGTTAGACCCATTTCCGGCATGATGTATTCGTAACATCATACAACCTGGCCTGTAGCCAGCTTTCATATACAACAAGAACATAACAATCTCGGCCTCAGGCCGATAACTCAACATCAATGCATTCATCAACAAGGCCTCAGGCCTAGACTCAATGAACAAAATATAAACCACCAGGCCTCCGGTCAGAACTCAAAATAAAAATATACCATTACATGACTTATACAAATGAGATGTAAATACAAAAGACCATACAAAGGGCCGTGAGGGCCCATATCTCGACCCATGACTCTCTTGACTGCAATTGGGGTGATCCACCATCTTCAAAGTCTTCACTGAACATCTACTGGTTCTATAAGATAGCTACTGACCTGCAAAACTATAAACTGTTGGGATGTGAGTCATAACGACTCAGTAAGACATGCTCATATCTTGATCGTCAAACACAAACAAGTTAAGAATTATTAATCTATATTAGTAAACATGTTATAAGTAATATTAGTAAACATGTTATAAATTATTTATCCTCTCTATCTAACTATACATAAACCTAATCATGTTTCTTGTTTATACTTTCTAGCATCCATAATCTAGTCATCGGGGTTTTCATAGTTCCATCTACTGTGTCAAGTCATATCACGTTCCCACTGTGTTACTCTGATATCTTTCCACTTTTCTATATACTTGTTTCTAATCTAGTTCCGACTTTTATTATAACTATCTTTCCTTGATATCATTAAAATATCATCAAATCGGTTTATTAAAATATTCCTTCTATTAAACATCCAACAGTTTAAAATTAGCCATATAAATATGTATATAAAACCATACGATCATACGTAATTATCTTAACAATTATTCCTTCCACGTGAACATATAATACACAGAGGCTTTAATCACAAATATATATATGTAATCATGCTATCATGCTTCAATGCTAACTGTATGTGTCTCAGATGAATTACTAACATATATAATTCATATGCACGTCGTGTATACTATATAAAACTTTAACATGCTATGCTTTTTTAGAAAATACTCTTTGAAAACTCTTTCTGAAAAACTATTATCTGAAAGTTTCTTTCTGAAAATTCTTTTTTGAAAACCTTACTTTTACTTTCTCTTCCTGGAAAAGTTTTTCTGAAAACTGTTAACTGTATTTTGGGTATCTGCTGAAAACTGGCGCATAAGGGCGTTACGTATCGTCGTCCCTTCATACGCCGTAGAACTAGATATGCAAATCCATGATATTGGGGCGTTACGTATCGTCGTCCCCCAAAGCATGCCATACATGCCCTGAAACTAGTGGTCTTGGGGCGTTACGTATCGCCGTCCCCCAAGCCACAACTAGAACTGGGGTTACGTTTCGCCGTTCTCCTAGTCCTCTACATGTGCACATGTCTCTATCCATCAATTCCATCTCTGTATAAGTTACATACTGAGGTAAGTTCTTCCCCCATGCCCCGCAAAACCATAAAATCATATTTCGTATCTTAAAACTATAAGAAACATTTTCTGAAGCACATTTCTTTCCAAAAGCATCTGAAAATTCCTCTTTAAATCACTTTGGATTTCAAAAATATTCTTAAATTTAACTCAACTTTGAAAATCATAACATACCAATATGCACATACATTTCTCATGTCAACTCAATAATTCCATAACTCATATACATACATCACATATTAACATATATACACGTTTTCATCTCACATTCTTATAGACATAATCATATCGTCATTTATATACTCACATATCTCAATATTCATATAATATATAGCACTATTCATATATATAATCATATGTCAATTTATCGTCACATAATCTCACCAACGTCAAACCTATGTTTATACATGATCAAATGTTTGTATACTTATATGAACAATCATACTTTACCATTATCAATTACATAACTTACATACCACTCTTCACACCCATAAACTATAAACATTGCTAAATAAACTTTTCATACCTCATCATATCATAATGTTACCTAAACTTGCATTCGTATTCAATAATCGAGTTTACTAAGCTAACTTCTGTAATATGTTCATTATGTGTTATTACCCCAATCTCCATATTTCATGCTTACACATACACATACCTACTAGTCTTTCTAGCATTCTCGCATTTCCCATGGCATATTTTATTACGAATATATCTACATTTAATTCATTTATAACATTAATCCCAATCTCTATGGTGTAGTTTTCTACAACCCCCAAACCCAAGTATACTAATACTATACACACAAGCAAGCATTTCAATCATTCATCGCATGGATTACTTACCTAGCTTGGTGGTCACTCATAATCCCAGTCCGATCTGTCAAAACAAATAACAACACATGTCAGAACCGCTATTTGCGAAACTTTCTACTCATCTATATAAACTTCCGGACGCTCCCGGAATACACGAATCCTCACCGACTCTACGGTTTAAGCTTCATTACTCTAATATGCCTTGCTATATTATTCTGAACTAACTAGATAGCCTAGATTCTCGTTTTACGCGTTTGTGGTAAAACTTGCAGAAAAGTTTCCGCAAATGCTACGGAAGGGTCTCAAACCCTCCGAACTAATCCGGAATTACTTAATTACCCTCGCAATATCATATTTATATCTCACCTAAGGCTACGGTCATCTAAGCTCAATCGCGCGAGAAACTCCATTTTATCGGAAACTTGCTAATTCTACCGGATCGATCAAATCTAACCCGCTACTCTTCAGATTCTACCACATTTATCGTTTTAACATATTAAAACATATCCAATTCATTTTATGCTAATTCGCTACACTACGGAACTATTGGAAACATCCAAATATAAAACTGTAAACTTTAAAATAACAAATTCTAAATGGAGAGTCGTACCGAAATTCCGAGGCCATATTCGAATTCTCATCTGCCATAGGAACACGCTGGTGTGATTGGAATTCCGATCAGAGTTACGGTTCACGTTGGGTTACTATTCATCCACCGCTTTCTTCCTCGTTTCGTGTGCCACCGAGCACGGATCGGGAAAATCATCACCATCTTCTCGTAGTACTCGTCGAGGGCTTCAATTTGACGGGTGGCACGGGCCATGACTCGAAGCGACGAGCCAGGATCGATGAACCCAAGCCGTGCCTATTTCTTCCATTTTTTCCACCGCTTCCGGCGTCCCTCGCGGCTGCTCCGACCACCGATCTCCTCCCATATAACTGCTAATCCGAACCTGGTCAAAAGTGAGGAAACTATCTTACTCTATACTTCTCTGATATAAATTCTCTGTCTCAGCTGTGAACTAACCGCTATTTAAAAACTAGAATCCATAATGGCTCATCTACGGCTTTAAACTGACTATACTGGTCTGATTCTCATCTCTAGATGTACTGTTCTGGTTCTGATCTCGAATCCTCTGGCCTCACAAGGGCCCTATACCGACACTATCTCATTCTTACTAATTCTCTGATTAAAAAGGATCTTAAAAGCACTAACTTAAACTAATCTCCTCTCATACGGAAATAATCAAACCATGTGTAACAAATGAGTCACCCATGGACTCAAAATCAAACAAGCAAAGCACTGAATAGTAGAATCAAATCGTATCAAACTATCATAGAAAATACATACAAAGACCTACGTGGTCTTTACCAAACTGAAGACAATCTCCGACAGCTGGATCCCCACAGTTGCAGTCACTGACTTCTAGACCATGCTACTGACTGACTCTTAAACCATGCTCTGATACCAACTTTGTAACATCCCGCCTAGGCCAGAATGCTACCAGCAAGAGACAGGCTAAACCCATCTCCATAAGTCTATGATTCTAACGAAATTTCGGCATGATGTATTTGTAACATCATGCAACCTGGCCTGTAGCCAGCTTCCATATACAACAAGAACATAACAATCTCGGCCTCAGACCGGTAACTCAACATCAACGCATTCATCAACAAGACCTCAGGCCTAGACTCAATGAACAAAATATAAACCACCTGGCCTCCGGCCATAACTAAAAATAAAACTATACCATTACATGACTTATACAAATGAGATGCAAATAAAAAAGACCATACAAAGGGCCGTGAGGACCCATAACTCGACCCAGGACTCTCTTGACTGTAATTGGGGCGATCCACCGTCTTCAAAGTCTTCACCGAACATCTACTGGTTCTATAAGACAGCCACTGACCTGCAAAATTACAAACTGTTGGGATGTGAGTCATAATGACTCAGTAAGTAATCATGCTCATATCTTGAGCGTCAAACACAAACAAGTTATGAATTATTAATCTGTATTAGTAAACATGTTATAAGTAATATTAGTAAACATGTTATAAATTACTTATCCTCTCTATCTAACTAGACATAAACCTAATCATGTTTCTTGTTTATACTTTCTAGCATCCATAATCTAGTCATCGGGGTTTTCATAGTTCCATCTACTATGTCAAGTCATATTACGTTCCCACTGTGTTACTCTGATATCTTTCCACTTTTCTATATACTTGTTTCTAATCTAGTTCCCACTTTTATTATAACTATCTTTCCTTGATATCCTTGAAATATCATCAAATCGGTTTATTAAAATATTCTTTCTATTAAACATCCAACAGTTAAAATTAGCCATATAAACATGTATAAAACCATACGATCATACGCCAATATCTTAACAATTATTCCTTCCACGTGAACATATAATACACAGAGGCTTTAATCACAAATATATATATATATTATATATATATATATATATATATATATATATATATATATACACATATATATGTAATCATGCTATCATGCTTCAATGCTAACTGTATGCATCTCAGATGAATTACTAACATATATAATTCATATGCACGTCGTGTATACTATATAAAACTTTAACATGCTATGCTTTTTTAGAAAATACTCTTTGAAAACTCTTTCTGAAAAACTATTATCAGAAAGTTTCTTTCTGAAAATTCTTTGCTGAAAACCTTACTTTTACTTTCACTTCCTGGAAAGCTTTTTCTGAAAACTGTAAACTGTATTTGGGGTATCTGCTGAAAACTGGTGCATAGGGGCGTTACGTATCGCCATCCCCCCATACGCCCTAGAGCTAGATATGCAAATCCATGACATTGGGGTGTTACGTATCACCTCCAACAGTTTAAAATTAGCCATATAAACATGTATATAAAACCATACGATCATACGCCAATATCTTAACAATTGTTCCTTCCACGTGAACATATAATACACATAGGCCTTAATCACAAATATATATATGTGCTATCATGCTTCAATGCTAATTGTATGCATCTCAGATGAATTACTAACATATATAATTCATATGCACGTCGTGTATACTATATAAAACTTTAACATGCTATGTTTTTTTAGAAAATACTCTTTGAAAACTCTTTCTGAAAAACTATTATCTGAAAGTTTCTTTCTGAAAATTCTTTGCTAAAAACCTTACTTTTATTTTCTCTTCCTGGAAAGCTTTTTCTGAAAACTGTAAACGGTATTTGGGGTATCTACTGAAAACTGGCGCATAGGGGCGTTACGTATCGCCATCCCCCAAAGCATGTCATACCTGCCCTAAAACTAGTGGTCTTGGGGAGTTACGTATCGTCGTCCCCCAAGCCACAACTAGAACTGGGGTTGCGGATCTATGCTACCGCCCAAGCTCTGAACTGGAGATCAGGTACACGATCCTATGCAGCCATCCTGTCTCATAAACTATGATCTAGGGGCGTTACGTATCGTCGTCCCCCTAGTCCTCTATATGTGCACATGTCTCTAGCCGTCAATTCCATCTCTGTATAAGTTACATACTGGGGTGAGTTCTTCCCTCATGCCCCGCAAAACCATAAAATCATATTTCGTATCTTGAAACTATAAGAAACGTTTTCTGAAGCACATTTCTTTCCAAAAGCATCTGAAAATTCTTCTTTAAATCACTTTGGATTTCGAAAATATTCTTAAATTTAACTCAACTTTGAAAATCATAACATACCAATATGCACATACATTTCCCATGTCAACTCAATAATTCTATAACTCATATACATACATCACATATTAACATATATACACGTTTTCATCTCATATTCTTATAGACATAATCATATCGTCATTTACATACTCACATATCTCAATATTCATATAATATATAGCACTATTTGTTGGATAATATGACCCATAGCGTCACTATTTGCACAGATCATTGTGTTGTTGTAGCAAATTAACTATGTAATAAGGAAATTGCACTCTCATCATTTGTGATTAGATCACCATAGATATATAAATGAAGAGAGGTCCCTATGATTAGTTCCTGGATTGAGATGATATGAGACAGTATCAGTCCACGAAGGATTAATCATTAAATATCCCTAGCCGTAGTATTATCGAGACTGGACATCGATAATGCGGAATAGGCTAGTATTTCACTTGTGTGCGTTGTGAGGGCACAACGACATAGTTCTCATATATATAAGTGTTGGAGACTTATGCAAGTGCGATAGGAGGTCGTGTTTCACCGATGGTACGGGAAACAGCTTCGCTCTGGATAGACCCCTCGGAATCTCATTGGTATTATGACTATGTGTCTATGGGAGGCCGAAATCAAGGTAGGTCTGTATAGTCTTAACCTGAGACTTGCAATCGCTAATACTTACGATAATCGATAAACTTTGGTCTTGGTGGTAGGGGGCTTTGACCAAGTTCTGTGTACACCACTTCTGGGTTTATCAGAGAGTCGTAGAGTATTGGGTGTGATGTCAAGACGGAAGTATCACTTCAGTCATATTGGAGATGATGTCACGCAGGATACGGTATTAGTGCTCTTAAGTGATACGCATCCAATCGTGATATTATGACCAGGTCATGAATATCCGATTATAGAGACTATTTACCAGACATCCGATATGTGCTTCGGACGGGGCAGACACTTATCCAGCCCCAGCCCTAGCACGTGACTATCCGATACTGGGCCGATACGCACAATACAATAGTATACTACGCTTGATATAGATCTTAATATCCTTAAATGGATATGTCCGGAGAATTGGGTAGACTTGGTACTTTGCTAGGAGTCGACCTTGTCTCGTAAATCGATAGAACGTAGTACTTGGTACGTACGTGATTCTGTTACACCGACGACCGTATTTATAGCCAACTTATCCGGAGATCTCATGGGTCACTTCCCGATAATCCATCGATGACGCACAACTCGCACTCTTGAATAATCTGGGATTATACAGAAGAGAGAAAATTAATCTAGGAATTAATTACGGAGATATTTTATCTGGGATAAAATATCGTCTAGAGAGAGATAACGATTATTTTGGAATTAATCGGTAAATTAATATATTCGATATATTAAACGAAATTAGATTTCGACGCGGAATTAAAATTAGATTTTAATTCGGGCGAACGAATTAATTTAGAATTAATTCGTTAGCGACGTGAATAGTGAATTCGCTAGGCGTAATCATTTAATTACGACGCGACGGAAAATTCGTTAATTTAGAATTAGCGAACCCGAGCCCGAGTGTGATTGCGAGTGCATTCATATTTCGAATTCGAGTGCGGTGTCGCAAGTCGCATCAAGCGTCAAATCAATCAGTCGCATCAAGCATCAAATCAAATGTCACTTTGAGTGATGTGATTGATTGATGTGATTGATTGATTGAAAAGACATGACACATGACATAAAGTAGATGTAACTTGAGTGACATGTGAATAGTTGATGTGCATAGTGTTTACCTTTTTGACTTTTGGAATGCAAATTAAAGGTAAATGCATGTGAAATTCTTTTGAATTTCAAACTAAGTATATAAGATATACTAAATGCAAATCAAATAATATATACACATCTCTCATCTCTCTCATTTCTCTCCACACTCTCACGCCCAAACTGCCATAGTGGACTGGTTCCAAACCAGAAATGGCGTGAAGAAAAGGGAAGCAAGAGTGGATTTTCATGGTGATAATTCAAGTGCTAGCACACTTACGAGTCTTGCGAAGGTGGTAGGGAGGTTCACCCATGAGCCGGGATCCGTCGGACGAGGCTTGGAGCTCCGTTTTCTCAGCTCAAAACTGAAATTTGAGGACAGTGGGCTACTGCAGTGGGCGCACCAAGGCAGTGAGTTTCTTGCCTTGAATCATCTCCAAATCGACTCAACCAACGATCGATGTGAGTATTCCGCTACCTCCGTTGATATATTCACGCATTATTTCATGTCTTGATTTGATCTTGGACCTAGATAAAACTCAACAATGGCATCATGAGCTAATGTTGCAAGCATGAAATTTTAGGGATTTAAATTTGGTTAAATGTGATTTGAGCATGATTTGAATGAATTGATTGTTTAAGTATACTTATAACATGTTTAATTTCATTTTGGTGGACCAATTTGACGAAAAATGATTTCGATTTATTTTCCCCAAATATCATGCCATGGCCGAATGTATATGTATTTTGGGATCTTGGATTTTTTGATTTTTTAATTCATTTGATGAGTTAGAATCGATTAGGTTGACGTTAATTTGAATCGAATTGGATTGGATTTCGAATTGGACAAAAATCCCCAAAATCTTACCTTGACCGAATTGGTGTATATGCCCTAATGTCTTGGATTTTTGATTTTGTGACATTGGATGTGTGTGAAATCATTTAGGATGGTGATTTGATGTCGATTGTAGGTTCGATTGGATCGAAACCGAATCGGACACAAAATCCCTCTTTTGGCCGAGACTAAAGAAGCATGTAATGGGTTTGATTTTTCTATTGTGTGTTGGACATATAATAATGAAATGAGCATGATTAATTGGACTGATTTGGTGTTTTAGAAATGTTGATTTAGGTTATTAATCATGTAATGCACTTTGGTAATTAAATTGGGAAATTGGATTTTTTGAATTTAATTATTTGGGCCTAATTTTGGAAATTGGACTTAATGTTGTATTTGGGCCTATTGGGGTTGATTTATCAAGTTTGGTTTAGGCCAAGTGGATTGGATCCATTGGGCCCAAAACCTTAACCATAAAGCCCAAATGCGACTTAATGAACCTTTAAAGTTCAATTGGGCCTAATGGGCCAAGATTGATTTATGGGCTTATGGGGTAAATCCCGGATTGGACTTTGGTTATCGGTTTGACCCGAGTTGACCAAAAGTCCATGCCTTTAGAAATCAATCAAAAGCCCATTGGACTTTAATTGAATTGACGTTGGACGTTAATCGGTCTTTGAGAAGCGTTACGACTAGATTTGGAATTTAAATCGTAAAAGGTTTATTAAATAAAAGTGTAAATTTAATTTGGAATTGAATAGTGAATTAGTATTAAATACATGTTAAATTAGATTTAATGATGTAGTTTAATTTAATTCATGAATTCGTACTTAAGTACTTATTCGCAAAAACGAGTTTGACTCGAACAAAATCAAATCGTTGTTTGAACATTGGATGATCACTTAATTATCAGATTAATTAATTTGATTAGATTGATTGATAGCATGCTTTTGTGTGTGAATACATGGTTGTGTTGAATGAATAATGTATATCGGATGGATATTAGATGGGTGGGCAATTTTAGAAATTGTTGCATAAAATTCGATTTATTAAATTGGACCTGTGTGTCCAGCCTTATCACCTTCGTTCTCTTTGTATTCTCTTCTCACCTATTCCCCTCTATGTATATGAGGTTTCTTTAGAAGTGTAGTGTAACGGGTAGAAGTAGTACAAGTGCTAGCTTGAGTGAGAAAGGGAGAGATTTGATCTAGGATCAATGTGTAAGTATCCATCCGCATATCATTATTATTTTATTCATACTCGCTTTATTATGTATTTAGAATGCATGTTTAAGGGTGTATGATGATGAGACCTAACAAAGATAATTAAATTGGTAGCCAATTTGCACGCGAAAAACCCTCGTTTTATATTAAGCGATTATCCTTCCATTGAATGATTCTTGTTCAAGATCCAATTGGCATTGGTTTGTTGGCCAAAGTCAAGACCTTGTCAATATGGATGTATTTGAATCATGAGGGTTTTGTTCCACATCGGTGTCTTGTCCAAGTTGTGATTTGTTGGCCAAAGTCAGATCACTTCTTGTCCAATGACATTGATTACGAAACTTTCCTTGTCAATGGGTCCCGCTTAACTGGAGTCATTAGGTTGTTGTGCCAAAGCCAAGGCCTAGATGATTCGGAGGATAAGGTTAGAAAATGTATTAGATACATTGGCATAAGTAATATGTTTAGGACTTGGATGTCCACCTAACCGATCTGGGAATTGGATTGGATCTAATTGATCTGTGAGATCTACCTGGTTAAGTAGCATACAGCTTGTTGGCCAA
>SKCR01046968.1:0-75072 GCA_019454045.1 Zanthoxylum bungeanum | reverse complement strand
TTGAAATTTCTTTAGTTTATGACTTATTCCAAATTAGGGCTTTTCATTCTATGGATTAAATTGGGTACATTAGAAGTATAATTATAATTTTGGTAGTGTTTTTTAGTTTGGAAGGAGGTAAGATTTGACCATGTTAAGATTAAAAAGGGAGTTGTTTTCAAGTATGACTCAGTGTAGGACACAGAAATCAGCGACACTATTCCAGGCTCACGGCCCGGTCGGGAGTACGGAGAAGCCCGCAGGGGACTAAATCGGAGAATAAAGGAGTCGCCACCCATCGTGAACTGGGAAATGATTTAAGGCCGACTCACCCCTCGCAAGGGAAGACCTCAAACCGTTGGGTTCAGAATGGTCCCTTACTTATGCCACTTGTAATGAACGGATTTGTGCGATAATATAACCGAGTCTACGCAACATACATACGCAAGAATAATCTATATCTATGTTTGCATACAACTTATATCTAAGTTTGCATACATAGGAGTAGAACCTATATCTAAGTTTACATGCATAAAAGTAAATCGACATAACGGTAAGCACACAATTTCATAAACATATTAAATTGATAAATACGGAAACATAAATAAATAGTAATTGTCTAAACGTAAACATTGAAAAGATATAATTAAGCTCCTAATGCGAAAGAAATAACTAAATAATGCATGGAAATAACGTGTTATTTCTAATGAACCATGGATAAACACAAGATTAGATAAAACAAAATATGTGTGCTTCTCAAGTAGTACGTGGAATTGTATCCCAAGTTCAGACCGCACTACCGTCCATTCGGATTCGGCTACGGAATTTACGTTTGGGTTTTCATCCGATATACCACGAGAGATAGCACAAAATCATTCATCCCACAACAATAACGTACATGAACCAACAATACGCATGCTAAGAAATACTAATAATTAAAAAGATGAACGAGAATAAATAAAAGGGTGCCCTCAGGTCTTACCTTATAAGTCACCACTTGGAAAGGGTTAATGCTCTGCAACTTCTCCAGTTCACTGGTTCAATGTTTTAGGGGGTGTTTTGGATGACTGTTTGTGCGATTTTTATGGGGTTTCAGGGGTGCAGTTTTTGCGGTATCTAGGGTGTAGTTTGGGGGACTATTTTGTGGTAAATTAATGGCTGTGTGGGGGACTGTTTTGTGGTAAATTGAGGGCTGTGTTTGCTACAGTTTCACGACAATGCAAGGGTTTTTTAGGGATGCAGTTTCAATGATTGAATGTGGTTGTATTTAGGGGGTTGTTTCAATGATGTAGGGGCTGCAGTTAGAGGCTGTTTCAGTGATGAAGGGGGCTGCAGTTAGGGCTGTATTTTGTTGCTGTTTGGCGTGAATTAGAGAGGCTGTTTTAGAGGTGTATTTGGTGGCTATTTTGGCGTGAATTAGAGGGGATGTTTAGAGGTGTATTTGGGGGTTGTTTTTGCGTGAATTAGGGTTGCTAGATAGGTGTGTTTCACGGCAATGGGGAAGCTCTTCTCTTGTCTTGGACATGAATGTGCTAGGGAGTTAAGGGTTTGGTTTGTGCTCCTTTTTATAAGAAAGGGTTAGGGTTGTCCTTATTTGGCTAGGAAAGAAATCATGCATTCATGGGGGTATCTTCAATTAGTGTGTTATAAGGAAAAGATCTATTCAATTTAGGAAGGTGATTTGTTTTAGTTTAGGAAATGGATTTATGGGATTTGATTTGATTGATTTAATTTAGGCATGTGATTTATTTAAATTAGGAATGTGATTTATTTAGATTTTAACATGTGTTTAACGTGTTGGATATTTTTTGAGGGGATTTGGTGGGCCTGGGCGTGTGGAGTTTGGTTCTTTGGTGGGCTTGGGCGTGTGGGTTGCAGGGGTTTTGGGCCGAGGATAAATTTTAAAATAGAGATCCATCGAGCGAACCCGAGGTAAAGCAAACGAATTAAGTCCAATTTCCGATGTCTGTTTCCTATAACTTCCGCAACTTATCGGGTAGTGCCTCCATATGAGGCTCATCATCGGGCTTTATGTAAAAATGCAGTGCCTACAGTCGCCCCCACTTTGATGAGACTTATGCAGTGTGTGACAGTGACAATCCTATCAAAGTTACACAATGCATTTTTACTTACCTGGCTCGCCAGCTACTGCCTTACTTGGCTGTTGCTTCGAACTGAGTTGATCTGGTGGTGAGATGCTGCGACCCCTGAGGTTCATCCCTGCAAGATGCTGTGATCTCTAGGAACCACTACTGATCTGAGCTGATAAGTTGTGGTCCCATTCTGAACCACGCTCCATTCCCGAAGCGCCATTCCCGGCATGCTAAACCTCATTCCCGAGGCGTCACGGTTGTGATAGTTATGGTCCCCTCCGAACCTTGCCCTATCCCGGAGTGCCATTCCCGGCATGTTAAACCTCATTCCCGAGGCGTCGCGATTGTGATAGTTGTGGTCCCCTTCCGAACCTTGCTCCATTCCCAGAGCGCCATTCCCGACATGCTAAACCTCATTCACGAGGCATCGCTAATGTGATGGTTCATTCCCAAACCATGCTCCATTCTCGGAGCGTCATTCCTGGTATGCTAAACCTCATTCCCGAGGCATCACTAATGTGATGGTTCATTCCCGAACCGTGCTCCATTCCTAGAGCGCCATTCCCGGTATGCTAGTCCTCATTCCCGAGGTTATGCTCAATTCCCAGAGCGCCATTCCCGGCTTGCTAGTCCGTATTCCCGAGGTTATGCTCCATTCCCGAAGTGCCATTCCCGGCTTGCTAGTCCTCATTCCCGAGGTTATGCTCCATTCCTGGAGTGCCATTCCCGGCTTGCTAGTCCTCATTCCAGAGGTTATGCTCCATTCCCGGAGCGCCGGGAAGGTTATGCTCCATTCCTGGAGCGCCATTCCCGGCTTGCTAGACCTCATTCCCGAAGACTGCTAACAATGTGGGCCTCAACCCTGGGATTCATTCCCGAAACTGCTTGTCATTGTCACTTTTTCATTTTCTTCAAAACCTGCAAACAGAAACAAAAAATGCGTGCATGTTACATGTATGTATGTATGCATGTATGGATGTGTTTCCTATTCCGTTGGGTTAGGTCTTCTGCCAGTTCTCCCAATGATCGCTCGAGCTTCTCTTCTTCAGGCAAAATAATGCTTCAATATGTCCATGTTGATCGGCTCAGTGAACTCGTTTCCTTCTAAATCTGACAGTCTCACTGTCCCATTTCCCATCACTTTCTTGACTATATAGGGTCCTTCCCAGTTGGGTCTGAACTTTCCTCTCGGGTCTGTCATCGACTGCTTTGACTGCTTAAGTACCAGATCACCATTTCTGATCTTAGTAGGACGCACCTTCTTGTTGAATGCTCGGGCCAATCTCTTATGGTATAACTGCATATGATGTAAGGACTTCATCCTCTTCTCATCCAGCAATGCTAACTGTTAAAATCTCTACAAGGTCCATTCTTGTTCAGGTAACTATGCTTCTGTTAATACCCGCATGGACTGTATCTCAACTTCCACTGGTAATACCGCTTCCATGCCATAGACTATAGAGTAAGGCGTGGCTCCCGTTACTATTCTCACAGAAGTTCTGTACCCCCACAGGGCGTACGGTAGTTTGTCGGCCCAATATTTGTAGTTCTCCATCATTTTGGCTAATATCTTCTTTATTATCTTATTGGCTGCCTCGACTGCCCCATTTTCCTACGGTCTGTAAGGTGACGACTTATGATGTCATATCCCATACTTCTGTAGCATTGCCTTCGTTTCCCCTTGAAACTGGACTATGTTACTACGTGATGCGGCATTCCATATCGACATATGAGGTTCCGGGCTATGAACTTTGCCATCTTTTTTACTGTGACGTTACGAAATGACTCGGCTTCCACCCATTTTGAAAAGTAGTCTACTGCCACTACTATGAAACGATGTCCATTCGATGCGTGCGGTCGAATTTCTCCGATCATGTCAATTCCCCATGCGGAGTAAGGCCACGGCTCTGACAGCCCATGCAACTCTGTGTGAGGCAAATGGTTCAAGTTACCGTACGCTTGGCAATAGTGATAATTCTTTACTAGCTTCGCGCAGTCAGCTTCCATGGTCGACCAGTAAAAGCCTTGTCTTACTATCTGGCGAGACAAATTCAATCCGTTCATGTATGGTCCACATACTCCGGCATGTACTTCTTCCATTGCCTTCTGAGCCTCTTCTTTTCTTAAAACCTTCAGTTGGATGCCATTCATTTGTCTCTTATATAGTTCTTCCTTCAAACTCACATATTGAGAAGCCAACTTCTGAATGGCTATCCTATTTTTCCTACTTGCTTCTTCCAGGAATTCCTCGTGTTCCAAGTATCGCTGAATATCGTAGTACCAGGGTTTCCCATCGTCGACCTCTACTTCCAAGACCCTTTATATCTCGTAAACAGGTCTGTTTACCGTTGTCAACACTAGAGGTCTCATCACCAACTTTTCTGGATTTTCCCAAGTTGCGGCTAGGGTAGCCAACGCGTCTGCCATTTGATTCTCTTCCCACGGAAAATGCTGGAATTTACAATCGGGGAGGGCCTATGCCAGATTCCTGAGGTGGAATAGGTAGGGGGTTTCTGTGTGTGTTGGGTTGTTTTTTTTTGGGTGGGGTATCTTGTGGGAGTCTATGAGGTCCTGGATTTCATGTTTGAGGTGGGCACAGCTGTCGGTGTCATGGCCTTTTTGCTGGTGGTAGTGACAGTAAAGGTTCAGGTTGAGGTGTGACGGTGGAGGATGTGGAAGTGGTTTAGCTTCTAAGGGTTTTAGGAGTCCTTGTCTCGTCAACTTCTCAAGCACTTTAGACAAAGGCCTACCCAGGTTAGAAAAACGACGGTTTCTGATGGCGGCAACCTCAGCAAAAACAGACTTGGTTCCCGATGGTCCTCCTATTCAGGCCATAAAACTTCCTATTCTCGGCTTCTTCCTCCTCAATGTCCATGACAGTTTCCCTCAATTGTCAAAAATCAGCAATCATAGAGGTCATCCTCCTCAGCTTGCCATAAATAGAGGGTTTGGTGCCCTTGATGATCATCTTGATCTGATCCTTCTCCGAGGTTGAGTTTGCATCTTCAGAAGTTGGCTTCTCCTGCGATCCATATAATCCTTGAAGCTCTCCTCCGGCTTCTGTTTGGTATTATCCAAGTCGTGAAGCGACAAGTCGATCTCCAAATCTGTGACATACTGATTCAGAAAGGCCTCCGCCAATGCCCTCCAATCATCTTTGACCTTCCTCTCAAGGCCGTGATACCATACCACGGGTGCATCTTCAAGCGACATCCCGAACATCTTCTGACCCTGGCGCTTCGACAGACCCAACGAACTCATCACAGAAACATACTGTCAGAGATGGACCCTCAGATCCCCGTTCCCATTGAACTTGGCTATGTCAGGCATCTTTAATTGAGCTGGCATCTGCTCCTCAAAAGTCATCATCTCATAGTCTAGCAAATCTTCATGCTTACCGCTCATCTTGCGGGTAACTGACTCTACCTGATCCCTGAGTTTCTGCAACTCTATCTGATATCCGACTATCCTTCCCGTGGCATACTCAGCCATGTCATCATCAAAAATGGGGATATCATCACTCAACATGTTCGGAGGCTCCTCACGCCTCACATTCTTAGAGCCTCCCCCAGCGCCAGGCACAACTATATTAGCCATAGCGATTGTCAAAGATTGCAACTGCTCGGTAACCTTAGTGAGACTAGTCTCCAGTTGATTCATACGAGATCCCTCATTCTCTGTCTCGCTCATGTTTGCTAATGGCCTTTTGACGAGTCTTCCTCTTCCCTAACCCAACAAGTATCTATGGTGTCTTTTAAAACTTTTAATCAGAATGTATACGTGCGATACATGGAATATATAAACCGGTCAAGGTTTTCATACAAGTCGGCCCATTATCATTTTAAAGCATTCAATCATACAATTGCAAGGTGTAAACTTGTCCCACTTGAAAAAGACCCAACAGGTTTACACTTTTGCGATAACGTGGCTAAATAACTTCAAATGGTAAGCGGCCCAAACACAAAATGGCCCATCGTCTTTTTAGAAGCTTTTGGCCCAATTGTCATAAGACATAAACTCGTCCCAGTTTAAATGGCCCAACAAGTTCACAGCTCATGACGAAAGGTCCAACTGAATCCAAATGATGATAGTCCCAAACAAAGCATAAAGGATGGTTTCTATTGGTCATACAACTATGGTTCACATGTGGGTTTACGGGAGTGTAGACAAAGGCTCCCGCTGGCGAAGGATTGCCCACAACTAAGTCTCCCCACTCAAGGGTTCGAGCGACCAAGTGAGTGTACCTTTTTTATACCCTAAGGTGTTGAGTTCCTAATTAGGTCCCAAGAATCATCCAAAACAAGCAAGAAATCGCATGAATACATCAAGGAATAATGGCGGAAACATATACCCACAATGATTGGTTTGAGATGCAAAGAACACAAGTCTTTTTCTTCCTCCATCAAGCTCGGTTTTGGCCATCTTGGAGCTACTGAACTGCACGGTGTTGGGCTGTGAAAATCCTCAAAATTTCAGCCATTAAAGACCTCCATTAAAGCTCCAAGCTTTGAGATTCCAAGCTCACAAACTCACATCCCTATCACCTTAATATAACCCATGTGTGTGTGGTAGCACCAAATGTTCTTCCTTGTTTCTCATAGATTCGGCCATAAGCCAAAAATTTGGGAAGAAATCGGCTCAAAGCCGTTAGAGGAAGAAGGAGGGAAAAAGAGGGAGTTGAAAAACGTTAAAGGGAGAGAGAGAGAGAAAAAGTGCAATTAGGTTTATATATTTTAATTTCCAAAATTAATAATAATAACACCTTTTACCACTTTTCATCTCTATTAAAAATTCCTTTTACTTTTCAAAAAAGCAAAAGTCAAAAAGCAAAAAGTGCTTTTCAATCAACTATCACTATTCACATCAAGTCACTTTATTAAAGTGACAACATGTCATGTCACATCACTCAAAGTGACAAGTGATTTGACAATTGATGCGACTAGCGATTTGACGCTTGATGTGACTTGCGTGCCACGTTCTAATTCGAAATGCGAATGCGCTCGCAATCACTCTCGGGCTCGGGTTCGCTAATTCCAAATTAACGAATTTTCGTCGCGTCGTAATTAAATGATTACGCCTAGCGAATTCACTATTCACGTCGCTAACGAATTGATTCTAAATTAATTCGTTCGCCCGAATTAAAATCCAATTTCAATTCTGCGTCGAAATCTAATTCTTATAATATATCGAATATATTATTTTATCGATTAATTCCAAATTAATCGTTCTCTCTCTCTTAATTAATATTTTATCCCAGATAAAATATTCTCCGCAATTAATCCCAGATTAATTTTCTCTCTCTTCTAATTAATCCCAGATTAATTAAAGTGCGAGTTATACATCATCGGTGAATCTTCAGGAAGCGACCCATGAGATCCCCGGATATGTTGGCAGTAAATACGTTATCGGACTATCCGAACACGTAAGTACCTCGTACTACGTTTATACCGATTTACAAGACAAGGTTGGCTTCTAGCAAAGCGCCATGCCTACCCAATTCTCCAGAAATATTCTTACAGGAATATATAGATCTGTATCAAGCGTAGTATACTGTAGTATTGTGTATATCGGCCCAGTATCGGATAGTCACGTGCTAGGGCTGAGGCTGGATAAGTGTCTGCCCCGTCCGAAGCACATGTCGGATGTCTGGTAACTAGTCTCTATAATCAGATATTCATGACTTGGTTATAATATCATGATTGGATGCGCATCACTCAAGAGCACTAGTACCGTATCCTGCGTGACATCATCTCCACTATGACTGAAGTGATACTTCTGTCTTGACATCACACCCAATACACTACGACTCTCTGATAAACCCAGAAGTGGTGTACGCAGAACCGGTTAAAGCCCTGTACCACCAAGACCAAAGTCTACCGATTATCGTAAGTATTAGCGGTGCAAGTCTCAGGTTAAGACCAAATACACCTACCCTGATGTCGGACTCCCATAGACACATAGTCATAATACCAATGGGATTCCGAGGGGTCTATCCAGAGCGAAGCTGTTTCCCGTACCATCGGTGAAACACAACCTCCTATCACACTTGCATAAGTATCCAATACTTAAATATATGAGAACTATGCCGTTGTGCCCTCACAACGCGCACAAGTGCAATACTAGCCTATTCCGCATTATCGATGTCCTATCTCGATAATACTACGACTAGGGATATTTAATGATTTATCCTACGTGGACTGATACTGTCTCATATCATTCTCTGTCCAGGAACAAATCATAGGGACCTCTCATCATTTATATATCTAAGGTGATCTAATCACAAATGATAAGAGTGCAATCTCCTTTGTCACATAGTTAATTTGTACAACAACACCATGATCTGTACAAATAGTGACGCTATGGGTCATATTATCCAACAATCTCCCACTTGGCACATAGCCAGTCACTCGAGTGTCTAACACCCGAACTATGTACGGTTGGCTCAAACTGCTGAGAAAAGGTTTTCGTCAGCGGATTTGCATGATTATCATCCGGTGCGATTTACATGATCATCACATCGCCACGATGTATGATCCGAACGAATCAGATGAATATAGAAGTATATATCTGGATCGTCGATGAGACCTTTAATTCCTTAGTCTGTGCTGACGCCTAGCTCAGCCACTAACAGAACTATATCTAATCTAATTAGATTTATTATCGACCCAAATAGCTTCTATTGCTGCCTCAGCTGCAGCAATAATCCGTATTTGTTGTTTATTCGGCAACAGAATCTTGCTCGGAAGATTTCCAGCTCACTGTTCCGTTATTCAAACTATATAGTACCCCGTTTGCGACTTTTAGTCGTCTTTATCGGTTATAGGAAACTTGCTACAGTGACCCCAGTCACTTCAAGTTCTCTTCTCCATAGACTAAGACAGCATCCTTAGTTCTCTAAGATACTAACGGATGTTCTTAACATCAATCCAGTGACTATCACTCGGATTGGCCTGTTTGTGAATCCATATGCTCAAAGCGTATGATACACCAGGTCTCGTACATTTTCAATGTACGGTTTCTAGGAGAGTATTTCGAAAGCCAAGCTTTCGCCGATATTTTTTTATGGGAATATCATTTCCAAGAAATGACGTATTATCATTATTTTATAGGACAGCCACTGTCAGTGCGCTCCCACTAACCTTCTTATATATACACTAGATTATTTTCGTTTTGAATTAAATCATACATCATTATGATTATATCAAAATGATAATTCCAAGAACCTAATGCTTGCTTCAATCCAATCATGGATCGAATAACAAGCATTATCCAAATGGATTTACCGTGGCAACATGTAAAAGGTTGAATCGTAATCAACACAATGTTGATAACGATACCTTTCCGTTAAAGCCTTGCTTTATACGTTGGTATGTTGCCATCCATGTATGTCTTCCTAGAAGACTTTTAAGTACCATTAGGCACAATGCCTTGTGGTACATCAACTAGTATCCAAACTGGTTGATATACATGGAATCCATTTCGGATTATATGGCACTTTGCCATAATTGGGGAGTTGATATCTTGTATCACTTCCTCATACGTAGTCAGTTGGTATTCCTCAATAAGATTCACATCTTTATAAGGTTAGATCAGAAACCCATACCCCAGGTTGTTTTCCGACTCTGTCCGACTTACGCGGTTTTGTGTATTCGAAGATTAATGGTAATAGTCTCATCCTTGATGAACTATTTTTGTTCCATTAAGATTCGGTGCCTTGAACAGTATTACTCCGATTTCCATCGAGTTATACTATCCTCCCACTTACCACTGCATATCGGTATTCCTATCAGGAAAAACGTATGGTGAGCAACAATCTAATTGTTCTCTTGTGAGGTGTATAAGTACAATACTTACGGTATCCCTAGGATGACCTACATTTGGCACTTATCCTATTTGGGTTTTAGTTTGGTATCATCCAAACATATGCCTAGCATACCCAAATTATCAGGAATGAGAAACCCGGTTTCTTTCCCGTTCATATCTAATATGTAATCTGTCAAACAGATTTTATGGAACCTTATTCAAAATAAGTTCTTGCACTGTTTAGCATATCCGTCGAAGGAAATGGTAGCTCAGAGCGACTCGTAATTAACCTTATCATGTCTAACAAAATTCGGTTAATCTGTTCGGACACACCATCAAACTGACGTGTTCCGGGAGGAGTCCTTATTTGAAAGAATATTATACTCTTTCAAATATACTAGAAACTTATTGTTTAAGTATTATTCATTACGGTCTTACCGTGACGGTTTAATACTTTAGCCGATCTATTTGCCTATTTCATGTCGAAACTCTAAAAGTTTCCGATTTGTGTTTCAAAAGAAACACATAACCATACGCGATGCCACATCCGTACAGGTCACGGAATATTCATATCCATATCTAGCCTAGCTAGACATGGGCCCACTTGCTTCACTATGAAGTAGGGCTAACAGATCGGTGGCATTTACACTTTTACCAAGTAAATAGTGTTTTAGGCACTTTGCCCAAATAGACTAGATTCGTAGACTTTATTTGAATGGAATCAAATCAGTCCTGGTATCCGCTCTTCAAAAGTGCGGATATACGATTCTTGTTTATCAGTGTCCCTGACAACTATGCCACAATTAAGTTTCTTAACTGATCAAATCAATTTGAGCTATTTATTTGTCATGTTATATAATTGAGATATTATTTATATTCAAAATATAAATTCTGTTATTCACATCTAATGTGTTTATCTCAATATCATCTTTATATAATAAAACACTTTACTGTTCTAGAATATAAAGGTACACCCGCAGCTGGTTATACGCTGATAAGAGATAATGTTTCTAGTCAAATTAGTTACATTATAACAGTTTCTAAATTTAAGTACTAACCCAAAGGTAGTTCCTAAATTCAGGTATCTACGGTTAAAACAGCGACTTTCGTCCCGTTTTCAATTCGCAGATAAATCTCACTTGAAGTCAGTATCCTGTTCAAAACAGATTCTGAACATCAATATATATATTTTATGTACCACACTAAGTATCTAAAATCCAATTTTAATACTAGCTGTGAACATAATTATGACAAACATAATGGATTAAGCACTTAAGTTATCATTACATGATCTTCCAAAGATTATGATCTACTATTTGCTTAACTCCGGGCTTAGGCATAATATGTTATTTTATCAAATAAAATAACTTATTATTTTTCCAGGACCATCCTGAAATTTATTCCCAATTTGAAAATAAAGTCGTTTATACATTTCATTTCACCCAGGATTATGTCTTAAACACTAATCTTTCATTTTTATATCTTGATTCTAATAGTCCAACTATTTAATCAACGATTTGTGGTACTATTTATTATAATGATTATAATAGTCCAACTATATAATCAAATATAATCTAAATTAATTAACCTCATTACATTCATTACTATAATCAATTATAAAATCAACTGTAAACTGAAATTAATTAATTCAAATATATTGATTAATATAATCCAATTATATATAATCAAATATAATACAGTCCAACTATTTATAAAAAAACAACAATTTAAATATTAGTCCAACTAACATTTAATCTAACGAAATAATTTGAATGAGCGCGTATGGCGAGTAATTGAACGAGTATTGCAAATTCAATTCTTGCCTCCCACTATTTTTCGGCGAGCCTATAACCCTCTGTCGAGTACTTGGGAAACCGTGTTTCCTAGTGGGCTAAGATCCCGTTAAATATCACACAATCTTGACTTTGGCCAACAAATTGTATGATAATTAACTAGTAGATCTCGAAGATCAATTGGATCTCATCCAATTCCTAGATCCAGTAGGCGGATATCCAAATCCTAAACATTATCTTATATATGCCATTACATCCAATGTATACCCTAACCTTTTTCCTCTGAATCAACTAAGCCTTGGCTTTGGCACAACAAACCTAGTGATCCCAGTCAAGCGCGACCCATTGACCATGGAAAGCTTCGTAATCAATGTCGATGGACAAGAAGTGGTCTTGACTTTGGCCAACAAACCACAACTTGGACAAGACAATGATATGGAACAAAGCCTTTGTGATTCAAACACATCTTCGACGGACAAGGGCTTGACTTTGGCCAACAACCCATGCCAATCTCGGATCTTGAGTAAGACACTCAATGGAAGGAAAAACGCATGAATTTGATAGGGTTTTCGCGTGCAAATTGGCTACCAATTTAATTATCTATGTTAAGGTCTCATCATCATACACCCTTAAACATGCATTCTAAACACATATAAAGCGAGTATGAAAATAAATAATAATGATATGCGGATGGTGTTAGACATTATGTCCCATAGCGTCACTGTTTGTAAATGATATTGTATTATTGTACAAAATTAACTATGTGATAATGAAATTGCCTTTTGCCGTTTTGTAATATTATTTACTTTGATATATAAATGGCGAAAGTCCATATGATTAATACCGGATTGAGATGATATGAGACAGTATCAATCCATAAAGGTTTAATCATTAAATATCCCTAGTCGGAGTATTATCGAGATCGGACATCGATAATGCGGAATAGACTAGTATTGCGCTTGTGCACGTTGTGAGGGCACAACGGCATAGTTCTCATATATTTAAGTATTGGATACTTATGCAAGTGCGATAGGAGGTTGTGTTTTACCGATGGTACGGAAAACAGCTTCGCTCTGGATAGACCCCGCGGAATCCCATTGGTAGTATGTCTGCGTGTCTATGGGAGGCCGCATCAGGGTAGGTGTATATGGTCTTAACCTGAGACTTACATCGCTAGTACTTGCGACAATCGGTAAACTTTGGTTTTGGTGGTTGGGGACCTTAACCGGTTCTGTGTACACCTCTTCTGGGTTTATCGAGAATCGTAGTGTACTGGATGTGATGTCGAGATGGAAGTATCACTTCAGACATATGGAGGTGATGATCACGCAGGACACAGAACTAGTACTCTATAAAAGGTTGCAACCGTCGGGACAATATGACCAGGTCAGGATTGTCCGATTTAAAGAGACTAGTTGCTTGATGTCCGATATATGTTTCGTACGGGGCAGACACATCTCCAGCCCCAGGCCTAACATGTGATCGTCCGATACTGGATCGATGTACGCAATACTACGGTATACTACGCTTGATATAGATCTTATATTCCTATAAGAATATTTCTGGAGAATTGGGTAGGCATGGCGCTTTGCTAGAAGCCAACCTTGTCTTGTGAATCGGTAAGAACGTAGTACGAGGTACGTACGTGTTCGGATTATCCGACGACCGTATTTACTGCCAACATATCCGGAGATCTCTTGGGTCGCTTCCTGAAGATTCACCTATGATATTTGATTCGGACTTAATTAATCTTGGATTAATTGCGGAGAAACTTTATCTCGGATAAAGTGCCTTATTTAGAGAGAGAACGATTAATTAGAATTAATCGATAAAATTATTATATTCGATATAATAATCGAAATTCGATTTCGACGCGAAATTAAAATTAGATTTAATTCGGGCATACGAGTTAATTTAGAATTAATTCGTTAGCGACGTAAATAATAATTTCGCTAGGCGCAATTATTTATTTAAATTCGATTTAATTAACGTCGCGACGTAAGTTCGGTATTTCGGAAATATCGAACCCGAACGCGTGAGTGCACGTGGGCCCACTTTCATTTGGAAACGTGTGGGGCCCACATGACACATGTCATTATATGCATTATTTTATTGATAATGCATTGCATGGTGATAGTGTACAATACACTCAATGTTTTGCATGGAGTTTGAGTGTTTGACACTCTAAGCCATTGCATGGTTGTGTCATAAGTTTATTATTAATTTAATAAATATTATGGCATAAATATAAATTGATTTTTGGTAACAAAAATTCAATTACCAAACTCTCTTCTCTCTCTCAAATTGCCGAAACCTGAAACAGTTTTGGGCTCTCCATTTCTTCATTTTTGTTGCAAAACTTGAAGAAATTGTGGTTGTTTGGAACATATATTCACACACAAGGCTAGCACCTTCAAGGGATCAAAAGAGGTGATAGGGAAACCATCAAAGAGCTTGGAATACACAAAGCTTGGAGCTTTCCACCTCTTCTCTCTTGGCCGAATCATCCCAACCTTGGAGCTTCCATTTTGGTTTGATTTTCTTCTTCATCACTAAGCATTGTAAGTATGATTCCGCCATACTTCATTTTTAATATATATTCATTGTTGTATTTCAATGCTTAATCTTTCCTTGGGACATTTATAGAAACCAACAATGGTATCATTGAGCTAGGTTTAGCATGAAATATTTAGGTTAAAATTTGGGTAAAATTGATTGAAGCATGTTCTTGTGAAATTTGATGAATGAGTATGCTTACATGTATATAGAATGATGTTATATGGAATCAATTTTGAGAAAAATGCATTGGATGATTTTTCCCCAAAATTTAACCTTGGCCGAATGGGTATTACATTGGATGTATTGGAATTTTTTGTGTTTAAGATCATTGGATGACTTAGACGTATACGGGACATAGATTAGTAATTCAATCGGATTGAAAAACAAATCGACACAAAACTCACCTTGGCCGAACATAATGGACATGTAAAGGAGTTGATTTTTGTTAAAATTAATGTTGGACATTTATTTTGAAAATAGATGATTAATAAATTAAATGGGTATTTTTGAAATATTTGGTTTAATATATTAATCTTGGTATTACACTTTAATTAATTGGACTTTAATGTTTGGAATATTAAAATTAATTAATGGGCTTAATTGGTGAATTGGGCTTTTAATATTGTATTTGGGCATAATGGGCTTGGTTGGACCAAGTAGATTTGGGCCAAAAGGATTGGATCCAATTTGGGCCTAAATCACTCCATTAAGTCCAAATATAATATAATGGGCTTTAATAATTTAATTGGGCCTTATGGGCTTAAAATTGGTTTTATGGCATTTAAGGGTGATTCCTTATTTGGGCTTGGTAATTGGGTTTGACCCACATTGACCAAAGCCCAAGCCTTAATAAATCAATTGAAAGCCCATTTGACTTGAATTAAATTTAACATTGGATGTTAGTTGGGCTTTGAGACCCAATAGGATTAGATTTAGAATCTAAGTCTTTAAAGCACATTAAAAGTGTAAACATTTAATTTGGAATTAAATAATTGAATTAGTATTGAATACGAATTAAATTAGATTTAATAAGTAGTTCGATATAATTCGCGAATTCGTACCTTATGTACTTATTCTCAATCGAGTTGGACTCGCGCAAAATCAAACCGTTGTTTGAACATTGGATGATCACTTAAACAAAGACTAATTAATTGGATTAGATTGGTTGTAAAAGCATGTCTTGTTTGAATATATATGTATGTGATGAATGAATAGTGTATATCGGATGGATATTAGAAGGGAAAGGGTAATTTTAGAAATTATTGTAAATTTGGAATTTATAAATTGGACCTGCGTGTCCAGCCTTATCTCTTTATCTCTTTGTATTCTCTTCTCACCTAATTCCCCTCAATGTAAATGAGGTTTCTCTTATTGTATTATGTAATTGGGTAGAAGTAGAATAGTGCTAGCGGGGAGAGGAAAGGGAGTGATTTGTTCTAGGAACAAGTTGTTTATATATCCATCCGCATATCACTGTTATTTACTTTACGCGCTTTATGATGTTTTAGAAGCATGCTTAAGGGTGTATGATGATGAGACCTAACAAAGATAAATAAATTGGTTGCCAATTACGCGAAAATCCCTCAATTTATATTAAGCAAATATCCTTCCATTGAATGGTTCTTGTTCAAGATCCGAAGTTGGCATTGGTTTGTTTTTGACCAAAGTCAAGACCTTTGTCAATCAAGGATGTACTTGAATCATGAGAGTTTTGTTGCATATCGGTGTCTTGTCCAAATCGTGATTTTTATTGGCCAAAGTCAAGATCATTTTTGTCCAAGACATTGATTACGAAACTTTCCTCGTCAATGGGTCCCGCTTAACTGGAATCATTAGGTTTGTTTTTGGCCAAAGCCAAGGCCTAGATGATTCGGAGGATAGGGTTAGGAAAATGTAATGGATACATTGACATTATACATATGTTTCGGACTTGGATGTCCACCTAACCGGATCTAGGAATTGGATGAGATCCAATTGATCATGGAGATCTACCTAAGTTAAATAGCATACAATTTTTATTGGCCAAAGTCAAGGTTGTGTGTTATTTAACGGGATCCTAGCCCACTAGAAATTCGATTTCCCGAGTTCTCTACAGAGGGTTAGAACTTGAAGAAAATAGTGGGAGGCTATTATTGAATTTGCAATTTCGTTCAGATATTAGCCTTACACGTCTTTCAAAATTATTTCGTCAATATTTTAAATAATTAGTTGGACTAATATATTGTTATTTTTACTTGTAACAGTTTGACTGTACCCATAACATCGTTGACTTTATAGTTGGACTATAGTTGTCAAGATGACTGGCAAAGGTAATATCCGCGACATAATCATGGGCGATAATGTCTTCAAAGGGACAAACTTTGCCGACTGGGAAATGAACCTCAAGATAGTGCTTGGGGCTGAGAGGGTACTGTATACTATTCAGAGACCTCTCCCGCCTAAACCACTGAGCCACTGGAGCTAGAGTTATGGAAGACTCATAGTGACGATTGTGACCAAGCTCAGTCAGTTATGCTAGCTGCAATGACCCAGCATTTCAGACGCCAGAACAGGGACTTGGATCCCTATAACATGATGGCAAGATTGCGTGATCTCCACCGCACCAACAAGCGGATGGAGAGGTACGAGCTAGTAAGGAAACTCTTCCGCTCCCGGATGACAGACGGCGCATCAGTTGAGGTCCACGGGACTCAAATGATCGCTGACATAGATGAGTTAGCCAAGATGGGCATTGTCTTGGAGGCAGAGCTGACGATTGATATGCTATTACAATCGCTACCCGATACTTGGAAACAAATCATCATCAACTATAAGTTGATGGATACTGACGACACTCTTGGAGAGTTGTTGTGTCCGTGCTGAAGGAGTCCGAAAGGGAACTCCTAAAGGGGAGCAAGCGCGAGGCGCATTTTGCATCGACCTCTCATGCGCCAAGGGCTGGGCCCAAGGCAATTGGAGGTGCGAGGAAGAAGAAGTTCAAGAACAAGGGCAAAGGCAAGTTGACAGTGGCTTCTAGGAAGCCAAAGGACAAATCTCGCGACATCTGCCTCAACTGCGGCAAGAGGGGTCACTGGAAACGTGACTGCCGAATGGGCAAAGGGCAGAGGGAGGATATCAAGGCTGGCAAGGCTATCGCCTCTGGTATGTTTGTTATTGAGATAAATATGAATACTTCTAGTTTTAAAAATTGGATTTTTGATTCTGGTTGTGGTGCTCATATTTGTACTGATGTGCAGGATCTGCAGGATAGCAGGGTGCTGGCATCAGGGGAGATGGATCTACGGGTCGGAAACGGAACACCAGTTGCTGTTTTGGCCGTAGGGACTTTTGTTTTAGAACTGCCCTCAGGGCATGTACTTAAACTTTTGAACTGTTATTTTGTACCTAGTTTAACTAGGAATATTATATCTGTATCCTTGTTAACCCAGCAGGGTTACACTTTTGTATTTAGAAACACTGGGTGTTATTTATTTAAAATGATGCAGAAATTTGCACAGCTGTTGCAAATAACGGTCTTTATATTTTGAATATAAATGAATCTCCTAAAATGACAAACAAAAGGCTCAAAAGGAGTAATCTAAAAGATGAAGCTTATATGTGGCATTGTCGTCTAGGACACATCAACAAGACTCGCATATCCACACTTTCGAAGAGTGGGTACTTGGACGAATTTGATCCCAATTCATATGACGTCTGCGAATCTTGTCTTTTAGGCAAAATGCCTAAATCACCTTTTAGCGGTAAAGGTGAACGTGCCACAGAACTGTTGGCTCTCGTTCATACTGACGTATGCGGGCCCATGTCTAGCCAGGCTAGAGGTGGATTTCACTACTTCGTAACCTTTACAGATGATGCATCTCGTTACGGTTATGTGTATCTTATGAGACACAAGTCGGAAACTTTTGAGAAATTCAAAGAGTTTCGACACGAAGTGGAGAAACAAACAGGGAAGAGTATTAAGACATTACGGTCAGACCGTGGTGGCGAATACTTAAGTTATGAGTTTCAAGATTACTTGAAAGAATATGGTATTCTTTCACAGTGGACTCCTCCTGGAACACCGCAATTAAACGGTGTGTCCGAACGGAGAAACCGCACCTTGTTGGACATGGTAAGGTCAATGATGAGTCGCACTGAGCTACCAATATCCTTCTGGGGATACGCATTAAACAGTGCTATACTTATTTTGAATAAGGTACCGTCGAAGTCTGTTGAACAGACTCCATATGAGATATGGACAGGAAGGAAACCAGGTTTCTCTTTCCTGAAGATTTGGGGATGCTGGGCATATGTTAAACGTTTGGAAGGTACCAAACTTGAACCCAAATCTGATAAATGCCTTTTCGTAGGATATCCTAGGGAAACCAAAGGATATTACTTCTATCACCCACAAGAGAACAAAGTATTTGTTGCTCTACAAGCATTTTTCCTTGAAAGGATTTTATAAATGCAGTGGTAAGTGGGAGGAAAGTAGAACTCGATGAAGATCGTAGTGATACTGTTCCTGGCAATGAATCAACGACGGAACAAGAACAGACCGTCCGGGATGAGTCTGTACCACAAACTTCACATACACAAGGACCGCGTAGGTCGGAGAGAGTCAGAACAGTACCTGAGAGGTATGGGTTCCTGATCTCACCTCATGTAGATATTAATCTTATTGAGGATAATGAGCCGGCTACGTATGAGGAAGCGATACAAAATATCGATTCCGCTTTATGGCAAGAAGCCATGAAGTCCGAGATGGATTCCATGTACGCCAACCAAGTTTGGACACTGGTTGATGCACCAGAAGGCGTAAAGCCTATTGGATGCAGATGGATCTTCAAGAAGAAGACCGACATGGATGGCAACGTACAAACGTACAAAGCTAGGCTTGTAGCGAAGGGGTATCGTCAACAATATGGTATTGATTATGACGAAACCTTCTCACCCGTTGCCATGATTAAATCCATTCGGATAATGCTTGCAATAGCTGCATATTTCGACTTCGAGATATGGCAGATGGACGTTAAAACCGCTTTCCTTAACGGAAACCTTTTGGAGGATGTTTATATGCAACAGCCTGACGGTTTTATCGTACCTAGACTTGCAAACAAGGTTTGTAAGTTAAATCGATCCATTTATGGATTGAAGCAAGCATCACGGTCATGGAATCAGCGTTTTGATGAGATCATAAAAGAATATGATTTCGTGCAAAACGCAGATGACCCTTGTGTATACAAGAAGGTTAGTGGGAGAGCACTTACTTTTATTGTCCTTTATGTCGACGACGTATTGCTTATAGGCAATGACATTCCCATGCTAACGTCGGTGAAAGCTTGGCTTTCATTAAAATTCTCCATGAAAGATCTGGGAGAAGCAGCCTTTATTCTTGGAATAAAGATCTACAGGGATAGATCTAGAAAGCTGCTTGGACTCTCCCAGAGTACATACATTGATAAAGTGTTGAAGCGATTCAACATGGAACAATCCAAGAGGGGATTGGTTCCAATGGTACGTGGTACCTCTCTGTCTAAGGACATGTGTCCTAAGACTCAGGAAGAGAGAGACAACATGAGTCGGATACCGTTCGCCTCGGCAGTCGGATCGATCATGTATGCCATGATATGTACACGACCTGATGTCTCATATGCTTTGAGCATGTGCAGTCGCTATCAGGCCGATCCAGGTGAAGGTCACTGGATAGCAGTTAAGAATATCCTTAAGTATCTTAAACGAACTAAGGATGCTTTCTTAATTTATGGAGGTGGAGAACTTGCGGTATCTGGGTATACGATGCAAGTTTCCAAACCGACAAGGATGACTACAAGTCACAATCCGGGTACATTTTTTGTTTGAATAACGGAGCAGTGAGCTGGAAATCTTCCAAGCAAGATACTGTTGCCGATTCAACAACAGAAGCGGAGTACATCGCTGCATCTGAAGCAGCAAAGGAGGCAGTTTGGATCCGAAAGTTCCTAATCGGATTAGGAGTAGTTCCGTTAGCAGCTGAGCCCGTTCCATTGTATTGTGACAATAACGGGGCTATAGCGCAGGCTAAGGAACCAAGGTCTCATCAACGGTCCAAGCATGTTCTTCGACGTTACCATCTGATTCGGGAGATTATACATCGTGGCGATGTAAAGGTCGAGAAGGTCACATCAGATGACAACATTGCAGATCCGCTGACGAAGGCTGTTCTTCAGCAAGTTTTTGAACGACACATACATAGTTCGGGTATTAGATGCTTGAGTGACTGGCTATAGGCCAAGTGGGAGATTGTTAGACATTATGTCCCATAGCGTCACTGTTTGTAAATGATATTGTATTATTGTACAAAATTAACTATGTGATAATGAAATTGCCTTTTGCCGTTTTGTAATATTATTTACTTTGATATATAAATGGCGAAAGTCCATATGATTAATACCGGATTGAGATGATATGAGACAGTATCAATCCATAAGGTTTAATCATTAAATATCCCTAGTCGGAGTATTATCGAGATCGGACATCGATAATGCGGAATAGACTAGTATTGCGCTTGTGCACGTTGTGAGGGCACAACGGCATAGTTCTCATATATTTAAGTATTGGATACTTATGCAAGTGCGATAGGAGGTTGTGTTTTACCGATGGTACGGAAAACAGCTTCGCTCTGGATAGACCCCGCGGAATCCCATTGGTAGTATGTCTGCGTGTCTATGGGAGGCCGCATCAGGGTAGGTGTATATGGTCTTAACCTGAGACTTACATCGCTAGTACTTGCGACAATCGGTAAACTTTGGTTTTGGTGGTTGGGGACCTTAACCGGTTCTGTGTACACCTCTTCTGGGTTTATCGAGAATCGTAGTGTACTGGATGTGATGTCGAGATGGAAGTATCACTTCAGACATATGGAGGTGATGATCACGCAGGACACAGAACTAGTACTCTATAAAAGGTTGCAACCGTCGGGACAATATGACCAGGTCAGGATTGTCCGATTTAAAGAGACTGTTGCTTGATGTCCGATATATGTTTCGTACGGGGCAGACACATCTCCAGCCCCAGGCCTAACATGTGATCGTCCGATACTGGATCGATGTACGCAATACTACGGTATACTACTACGCTTGATATAGATCTTATATTCCTATAAGAATATTTCTGGAGAATTGGGTAGGCATGGCGCTTTGCTAGAAGCCAACCTTGTCTTGTGAATCGGTAAGAACGTAGTACGAGGTACGTACGTGTTCGGATTATCCGACGACCGTATTTACTGCCAACATATCCGGAGATCTCTTGGTCGCTTCCTGAAGATTCACCTATGATATTTGATTCGGACTTAATTAATCTTGGATTAATTGCGGAGAAACTTTATCTCGGATAAAGTGCCTTATTTAGAGAGAGAACGATTAATTTAGAATTAATCGATAAAATTATTATATTCGATATAATAATCGAAATTCGATTTCGACGCGAAATTAAAATTAGATTTAATTCGGGCATACGAGTTAATTTAGAATTAATTCGTTAGCGACGTAAATAATAATTTCGCTAGGCGCAATTATTTATTTAAATTTGATTTAATTAACGTCGCGACGTAAGTTCGGTATTTCGGAAATATCGAACCCGAACGCGTGAGTGCACGTGGGCCCACTTTCATTTGGAAACGTGTGGGGCCACATGACACATGTCATTATATGCATTATTTTATTGATAATGCATTGCATGGTGATAGTGTACAATACACTCAAATGTTTTGCATGGAGTTTGAGTGTTTGACACTCTAAGCCATTGCATGGTTTGTGTCATAAGTTTATTATTAATTTAATAAATATTATGGCATAAATATAAATTGATTTTTGGTAACAAAAATTCAATTACACACAAACTCTCTTCTCTCTCTCAAATTGCCGAAACCTGAAACAGTTTTGGGCTCTCCATTTCTTCTTCATTTTTGTTGCAAAACTTGAAGAAATTGTGGTTGTTTGGAACATATATTCACACACAAGGCTAGCACCTTCAAGGGATCAAAAAGGTGATAGGGAAACCATCAAAGAGCTTGGAATACACAAAGCTTGGAGCTTTCCACTCTTCTCATCTTGGCCGAATCATCCCAACCTTGGAGCTTCTTCATTTTGTTTGATTTTCTTCATCACTAAAGCATTGTAAGTGATTCCGCCATACTTCATTTTTAATATATATATTCATTGTTGTATTTCAAATGCTTAATCTTTCCTTGGGACATATTATAGAAACCAACAGATGGATACTTACATTGATCCTAGATCAAATCTCTCATTTTCTCTCTCCAAAGCTAGCACATGTTTTACTTTTTCTACCCGTTACACTACACTTCTAATAACCTCATTTACATTGAGGGGAATAGGTGAGAAGAGAATACAAAGAGTAAAGAGGTGATAAGGCTGGACACGCAGGTCCAATTTAATAATCAAATTATTACACAATTTCCAAATTTGCCCCACCCGACTAATATCCATCTGATATACATTATTCATGCATGCAATACAACCATGTATTCATACAAGCATGTTATCAATCAATCTAATCCAATTAATTAATCTGATAATTAGTGATCATCCAATGTTCAAACAACGATTTGATTTTTGCTCGAGTCAAACTCGTTTTGCTAATAAGTACTGAAAGTACGAATTCTTGAATTAAATTAAACTACAACATTAAATCCAATTTAACATGTATTTAATACTAATTCACTATTCAATTCCAAATTGAATATTACACTTTATTTAATGAACCTTTACGACTTAAATTCCAAATTTAATCGCAATGGGTCTCAAAGCCCAATTAACATCTAATGTTTATTAATTAAAGTCCAATGGCTTTTAATTAATTTCTAAGGCGTGGACTTTTGGTCAACTCGGGTCAAACTGATAACCAAAATCCAATCCGGGAGTTACCCCATAAGCCTTTAAATTAATTTTGGCCCATTAGGCCCAATTAAATAATTAAGGTCCATTAAGTCATAATTGGACTTATGGATGCGGTTTTGGCCCAATTGGATCCAACCAATTGGCCTAAACCTAACTTGGTACAACCAAGCCCAAAAGCCCAATTACAACCTTAAGGTCCAATTTCCAAATAAGCCCAAATAATTAACTTATAGAAATTCCAAATTCCTAATTAATTAACCTAAGTATAATACACAATTAATTATCCAATTAATATTTCTAAAACATCAATTAGCCTAATTAATCATGCACTTTAATATCAAATAGTGTCTAACACAATTTATCAAAATCAAACCCAATTTACATGCTTAAAGTCTTGGCAATTAGGGGTTTTTTTAATCCGATTTGGTTTCAATCCAATTGAATCCACAATCATCATTTCCCAAATCAATTCAATTCATCCAATGAATTAAAATCAAAAAAAAAAAAAACACAATGAATTTCAAATTTTTCAGAATTCGGCCAAGCCACTTTAATTTGGGAAAATTGTTCCAAATCAAAATTCAATCCAATCAATTTCAATTCAACATTACCCACTTGTTTCAAGTCACCCAATGATCAAACAAACAAAAATTCACCAAGATATTAGGGTCTCAATTTTCGGCCACATAAGCAATTTGGGGAAAATTGTTCCAAACTCATTTTCAACAAATTGATCCAATCAATCCTCAATTAAACATACTTTAAGCATTCTAAATCATCCAATTTCATCAAACATGCTCAAAATCAAGTTTACCCAAATTTGTCATGCCCAAAATTGGGGAAAAATGGATCCAACCAAATTTCATGAAATTGATCATGCAAAACATCAATTCAACCTCATTCAAGCATACTATACTAAACAATTTAATCAATTGATGCTCAAATTGAGTTTACCCAATTTTGTCAACTTTGGCCTACACAAAAAATTGGGGAAATTTGTTCCAAACACAATTTCTTCAAATTGCTCTAATCAATCATTAATTCCATCTCATTTAAGCATACTATAACAAACAATTTCATCAAACATGCCCAAATTCGTTTTACCCAATTTTAACCCTAACGTTTTCATGCTTGTTCAAGGCTCAAGATACCATTGTTGAGTTCCTAATTAGGTCCCAAGAATCATCCAAAACAAGCAAGAAATCGCATGAATACATCAAGGAATAATGGCGGAAACATATACTCACAATGATTGGTTTGAGATGCAAAACACAAGTCTTTTTCTTCCTCCATCAAGCTCAGTTTTGGCCATCTTGGAGCTACTGAACTGCACGGAGTTGGGCTGTGAAAATCCTAAAAATTTCGGCCATTAAAGACCTCCATTAAAGCTCCAAGCTTTGAGATTACAAGCTCACAAACTCACTTCCCTATCACCTTAATATAACCCATGTGTGTGTGTTAGCACCAAATGTTCTTCCTTGTTTCTCATAGATTCGGCCATAAGCCAAAAATTTGGGAAGAAATCGGCTCAAAGCCGTGAGAGGAAGGAGGGAAAAAGAGGGAGATGAAAAACGTTAAAGAGAGAGAGAGAGAGAGAAAAAGTGCAATTAGGTTTATATATTTTAATTTCCAAAATTAATAATAATAACACCTTTTACCAATTTTCATCTCTATTAAAAATTCCTTTTACTTTTCAAAAAAGCAAAAGTCAAAAAGCAAAAAGTGCTTTTCAATCAACTATCACTATTCACATCAAGTCACTTTATTAAAGTGACAACATGTCATGTCACATCACTCAAAGTGACAAGTGATTTGACAATTGATGCGACTAGCGATTTGACGCTTGATGTGACTTGCGTGCCGCGTTCGAATTTGAAATGCGAATACGCTCGCAATCACTCTCGGGCTCGGGTTCGCTAATTCCAAATTAACAAATTTTCGTCGCGTCGTAATTAAATGATTAATTCGTTCACTATTCACGAATTGCGAATACGCTCGCAATCCTTGCGAATTCACTATTCACGTCGCTAACGAATTGATTCTAAACTAATTCGTTCGCCCGAATTAAAATCCAATTTCAATTCCGCGTCGAAATCTAATTTCTTATAATATATCGAATATATTATTTTATCGATTAATTCCAAATTAATCGTTCTCTCTCTTTAATTAATATTTTATCCCAGATAAAATATCTCCGCAATTAATCCCAGATTAATTTTCTCTCTCTTATAATTAATCTCATATTAATTAAAGTGCGAGTTATACATCATCGGTGAATCTTTAGGAAGCGACCCATGAGATCCCCGGATATGTTGGCAGTAAATACGGTTATCGGACTATCCGAACACGTAAGTACCTCGTACTACGTTTATACTGATTTACAAGACAAGGTTGGCTTCTAGCAAAACGCCATGCCTACCCAATTCTCCGGAAATATTCTTACAGGAATATATAGATCTGTATCAAGCGTAGTATACCGTAGTATTGTGTATATCGGCCCAGTATCGGATAGTCACGTGCTAGGGCTGGGGCTGGATAAGTGTTTGCCCCATCCGAAGCACATGTCGGATGTCTGGTAACTAGTCTCTATAATCAGATATTCATGACCTGGTCATAATATCATGATTGGATGCGCATGACTCAAGAGCACTAGTACCGTATCCTGCATGACATCATCTCCACTATGACTGAAGATATACTTCTGTCTTGACATCACACCCAATACACTACGACTCTCTGATAAACCCAGAAGTGGTGTACGCAGAACCGGTTAAAGCCCTGTACCACCAAGACCAAAGTCTACCGATTATCGTAAGTATTAGCGGTGCAAGTCTCAGGTTAAGACCAAATACACCTACCCTGATGTCGGACTCCCATAGACACATAGTCATAATACCAATGGGATTCTGAGGGGTCTATCCAGAGCGAAGCTGTTTCCCGTACCATCGGTGAAACACAACCTCCTATCGCACTTGTATAAGTATACAATACTTAAATATATGAGAACTATGCCGTTGTGCCCTCACAACGCGCACAAGTGCAATACTAGCCTATTCCGCATTATCGATGTCCTGTCTCGATAATACTACGACTAGGGATATTTAATGATTTATCCTACATGGACTGATACTGTCTCATATCATTCTCCGTCCAGGAACAAATCATAGGGACCTCTCATCATTTATATATCTAAGGTGATCTAATCACAAATGATAAGAGTACAATCTCCTTTGTCACATAGTTAATTTGTACAACAACACCATGATCTGTACAAATAGTGACGCTATGGGTCATATTATCCAACATAAGGTACGTGCCAACGAGTGATGATACATGAATGACTATCAAATGGATTTCTTATTGAAGATTCCCCAAAGGGAGGGTGGAGCGAACTCTCTTAAATACCCTTGCCTCTTTGGCTCTTATCGCCTTAGTGACAGGAATAAACAATAGGTCCTCCAAATTAGTCCATCACGGTAAGCTTCGAGTAAATGATTATCTAGGTGCCTTCACAGCTTTTCCTTTCAGCTATAGAAAGGTAGTGAATGAAGGAAGACACCAAACCATTACCTAGCTCTAATAATGTCTTTGGTTAAACCCCTTGGACCCAACCCACTTGCAGATAGAGTTAACTAAAGCGAAAATCACAAACATTACAAGATATTATTTCGGGGCCGATTCTCTATCCCCAGTGGAGTCGCCAGACTGTAGGACACAGAAATCGGTGATGTTGTTCCAGGCTCATGGCCCGATTGGGAGTACGGGGTAGCCTGCGGGGGACTAAATCAGAGAATAAAGGAGTCGCCACCAAGTGGGAACTGGGAAATGATTTAAGGCCGCACTCACCCCTCGCAAGGGAAGACCTCAAACCGTTGGGTTCAGAATGGTCCCTTACTTATGCCACTTGTAATGAATGGATTTATGCAATAATATATCTGAGTCTACACAACATACATACGCAAGAATAATCTATATCTAAGTTTGCATACAACTTATATCTAAGTTTGCATACATAGGAGTAGAACCTATATAAAAGTTTGCATGCATAAAAGTAAATCGACATAACGGTAAGCACACAATTTCATAGACATAGTAAATTGATAAATGCAGAAACATAAATAAATAGTAATTGTCTAAACGTAAACATTGAAGAGATATAATTAAGCTCCTAATGCGAAAGAAATAACTAAATCATGCATGGAAATAATGTGCTATTTCTAATGAACCATGGATAAACACAAGATTAGATAAAATGAAATATGTGTGTTTCTCAAGTAGTACGTGGAATTGTATCCCAAGTTCAGACCGCACTACCGTCTATTCGGATTCGGCTACGAAATTTACCTATGGGTTTCCATCTGATATAGCACGAGAGATAGTACAAAATCATTCATCCCACAACAATAATGTACATGAACAAACAATACGCATGCTAAGAAATACTAATAATTAAAAAGATGAAAGAGAATAAATAAAAAGGTGCCCTCAGGTCTTACCTTTTAAGTCGCCTCTTGGAAATGCGTTACGCGGCCGTCAGAAGGGTTAATGCTCCGCAACTCCTCCGGTTCACTGGTTCAATGTTTTCCTTCGCCGCCTCACTGTTTTGGGCTGTTGTTTTCTCGATTTTTGCTCCTGTTTCTGGTCGTTGTTTTTGGTTACTGTTTGCGTTATTTATGGGGTGTTTTGGATGAATGTTTGTGCATTTTTTAGGGTTCAATTTGTGGCTGTTTGTGCGGTATTTAGGGTGCAGTTTGGGGGACTATTTTGCGGTAAATTGAGGGCTGTGTGGGGGACTGTTTTGCGGTAAATTGAGGGCTGTGTGGGCTGCAGTTTCACGGAAATACAGGGGTTTTTTAGGGATGCAGTTTCGGTGATTAAATGGGGCTGGAGTTAAGGGCTATTTCAGTGATGAAGGAGGCTGCAGTTAGGGGCTGTTTTGGTAATGAAGGGGGTTGCAGTTAGGGCTGTATTTTGTTGCTGTTTGGCGTGAATTAGAGGGGCTATTTTATAGGTGTATTTGGTGGCTGTTTTGGCATGAATTAGGGTTGCTGGATAGGTGTGTTTCACGGCAATGGGGAAGCTCTTCTCTTGTCTTGGGCGTGAATGTGCTAGGGGGTTAAGGGTTTGGTTTGTGCTCTTTTTTATAAGAAAGGGTTATGGTTGTCCTTATTTGGGTAGGAAAGAAATCATGCAATCATGGGGGGTATCTTCAATTATTGTGTTATAAGGAAAAGATCTATTCAATTTAGGAAGGTGATTTATTTTAGTTTAGGAAAGGGATTTATAGGATTTGATTTGATTTATTTAATTTAGGCATGTGATATATTTAAATTAGGAAGGTGATTTATTTAGATTTTAACATGTGTTGGATATTTTTGGAGGGAATTTGGTGGGCTTGGGCGTGTGGGTTGCGGGGGTTTTGGGCCGAGGATAAATTTTAAAATAGAGGTCCATCGAGCGAACCCGAGGCTAAGCAAACGAATTAAGTCCAACAAGGTATTGATTTTTGAATTTTCCCTTCCGATGTCTGTTTCCCGCGACTTCCGCAATTTATCGGGTAGTGCCTCCATATGAGGCTCATCATCGGACTTTATGCAAATATGTAGTGCCTACACTCAGATGTTGAATGATGTAAGTATGTTATGGTTATGTAAAATGAGGGTAGAGTTACCTAAGGTTGTAAGAATGATGGATTTAAAAATGTCGCACATCAAGTGTTCGATATAATGCCACACTTAAATTAATTTAAGAAAATTAGCACAATTCATATGTTATAAAGGGTTTTTATAAGTGGTGAAAATTATGTTGGGGTTGTTGGATTGAAGGAATTAAAAAAGAAGGCGAAATAAGAATGTTTCATAGCGATGTTGGTTTAGGATATTTTTCGGACATACTGTGAAGAATTGCTTATAAGTTACGTTTATGATATCTGCTTGATGAAGCGTAAATTTTTAGGTATATTAAACACATAGAGAAGTAATATATCCAAACTTTATAACTTTTGGACAAAATATGAAACCAGGCCAAATTTTTGAAGTCGGGCGATCTGCTGCCCCTCTGCCCAGTTTTTCCAGTTGCACAGCCCCTGAACTTCAGTCCATAACTTGAGTTTCTAGTATCGGAATTGAGAACCGTAAAAACTAACATAAACTAGATAGATTAAAGGCCGTTCTAGTAAAATTTTAGCTTCAGATTCATCAACAATTAATCACAGTGAATTTCCAATATTAGACATCAAGCAGTGAAGTTTCTAGCGAGTAGTAAAATATAAGTTTCTATTACTGCACTTGTACAACTCCAAATCTTGGTCCGTAAAATTCGTAGATGACCTGAGTACCATGAATTTTTAGTGAATTTGGTATCTCATGCTTTGCATAACCTAATTCATGTTTAAGAATTACTTTTATTATACATAGTCTAATGAATTCGATTTATTATATGTTACTGACAGGAGGTCACATCGTTAGCAATTACATAGCGAGTTTTTAGACAATCATCAATCTCTGTGAGTGGATGCTTTATTTTTTTTATTTTATTGATTTATAATTTAAATTGTTTAATGTTTTAAAGTTTTATTTGTTTTGAGGTTTTAAATTGATAAAGAATATGCATAATGATTAAATGTTTCCGTCTCAGTGCTTGTTTGATATTTTAATGATTTCTAAATTATCTATATGTTTCTATTGAGATACTCGATTGCTGATATATTTCCGCCCCGATGCTTGTTACATGTTTTTAGATTTTTATGACTCTTCATATGTTTCCACCGGCGTGCTTGTTTAGGGTCCCGTCCATAAAAAATGGATTGACCCGCTACCTTATCGACAAGGGATTGTTCGTTCCTCACTCATTCTATGCGCGCGACTTGGGCGTTGAGAGCTTGATATATTTTTGACGACACATGCATGAAAAATAGTTTATGGACATGTTTTAGAATTTTTTTTTTATGGTTTGTTATTCTTAGTATCCACTTACCAGGTTGTTCAAATGACCCGACCCCCAACTCCACAGTTTGTTTTGCAGGTAGCTTTATCTGGTCAGCCATAGTCGAACAGGAGCCTGAGAGCGAGGATTTAAGTTACTGCAGTTACTAAAGTATGGGTCTGTCATGCTAAAGTTGTTGTTCGTATTCAAATAGAATGTATGTATGTCAGTGTTAGTCAAGTTTAAAGGTATATGTTGTTATTTAAATGAAGAATAAGTATTTATTTAAAGTCAGTAAGTTGTTCATAAAGCAAAATGGGTTCATGAATTAGTTTAATAAATGTATATTATAATAATATGGTCTAGAAAGTTTATAAATGGTCAGAGGATCAGGGTGGTGATGAGGATCCATCACCTGCCGGTAACGTTTCCGCACTGGTGATGTTACAAAGATGGTATCAGAGTCTGGGCTTGGGGTTAGTGACTACAGTAGAAGGGTGATATTGTCTTATATATGTGGTATTCCCGGGGTACCCATGTATAAGGTGTTACTCTACAGTATCCTCGATTCTTTAGTATGTTTACCTTTATCATAGTATATGATATCCCTTTTACACTAGTGAGCCTAACCATAGAAAATTTTCTAACTAGAGCCAGAAACCAAATATGTGAATACGCAACAGATTGTCGAATTATTTTCAGAATTAGCTTTCTCCTATTGTGGGATGATGGGGTAGCAAGTTAAGATTGTTCAGGAAAGAGATTAGAGAGAGGATCCTAGAAGCCTAATAGATATTTCAGAGAAGTAAGCAATCACTGAGCTATATATTACTTTTTGTATTAAACAAGTGTCATGGTGTAGAGGTATCGACATACTGGTAGTAGAATTGAAGTTCATTATGAAACCCAAAGTATATGTAGTGCTCCCAACTTCCTAATAGTATCCATTTCTAGCTCACCAGACAATATCTATCTTTCTTTCCATGAAAGTCTTTCTATCCGAACAAATGAATATATCCTCCTCCGCCACGTTGTGATTATTTCTAGAACAATAAAGCTTTCTAGTAGAACGGTAATGAGGTACATACTTAAGGCACCAAGGATGAAAGTTAGTCACCTTAATAGCATAAACATCATGCATTGTGATTGATAAATGAAATAGAAATTAATGGATTATTTCATAAGAAATTCGAGACTATGCTCCTTTTCTTTTGACTCTTCTTCGATAATAGGCCAAATAAACCCCAACTATAAGTAATTCTTTCTTTCAAGTACTAGTACTTCCTTATCATCTGAGGTTTTAAATCTTGAAAACCAACTCAATTCTGAGATACTACTAGAACTCAGTACTTGTCACCTATCGGTTTAAGAAATATTGGCAGAAGATACAAAGTATTTTAGGATACATAAATAATAGAGAAGAATACAGAAAGTAACAAGAAAGTTCATGACAGATGATAACATAATTAACGTAACATAAAAACAACAACGTAAATGGAGACCTCAGAATGGTTGATAAAGGTTGAGGAACCTTAAGGCATGGTGTAGTCAATGCAGATCCCAACATAACGAATGACAATTCTTCTTTCAGTAGCTCCTACTCTAGTAGTATATAGACACCTAACCATATCATCATTGAGCTTAAGCCATTACCAGTAATATGTATTTACATATCCTAACAGAAAACATGTGTTCACCCTCATCGTAGAGCCCAGTAAGGATTTGAATAAGTAAAGAAAAACATTAGACATGATAGACAAGTCACAAAATAGCAAGATAGTCGAACTAAGAAATTTGAGAGAACCTAGATGAGAATCATAAGATAGTAATATCCTATATGAGATGGAATAGTTTGAAGTCACTATAAGTCTAGCCAACTCTAGAAGTGATAACTTATCCCATCGTAGTATTGAAAGCCTTCAAGAAAGTAAAGGCTCAAATGAGTAAAGGAATTAGAGAGAGCAATCCTCACAAATAGAATATATGACTTATAAAGAGCCCCATTATACTAGGATGGAAGAACTATTATGGGAGTAGTACCAGAACCAAAAGTATTAGTAGAGATACCATAACCGATCGAAGTTGATATAAAGTTTCCAGGGAAGTAATGACTTACGAGGGTTAAGAAACTGAGATCAGTAGGAAGAATAATAGAGGACGTATGGTAGATTTTTCAGAGATTGTGAACCTTAAGGAGGTTCTCAGTAAGATGTAATATGATCTATAGTCAGGAATGAATCACGAGAAAAGTTGAAGGAGGTAATCCAAATGGTTTCTAGTAAAAGTACCTTAGTGTGAGAGCCAATAACATATATGTAAACAAAAGAATCCCAGAGTTATAACGAGCAGCATGTATGACTGCAGCACGCATAGCTAGTGAGAACACCAAAGTCAGAAAAAATTCATGACCAACCCCACCCTCCCAACCTTCGTTAGACAATATCAGTAAAGATAGACCTCGATGTTCGTTCCGATGATGTTCCCATAAGCAAGTGAATCCGTGGTGTAGTATAATATCCTATAGGGTAAGATAAGAAACATTTAAAGGTTAATACCCCTCAGATAAGAAAACATAGTCATATATTACATAAGTTTCAAGTATAGAATCGAGCAGAATATAAGACAAATAGAATTTTAAGTAAACGATTTGGAGGTGGAACTGTAAAGATAATAAGACAATAGGAAAACATACTAGAAAAGTAATGGCAGAAGTGTGTAGAGCAAGCTTTCTCAGTATTGGAATAAGACGAGAATTCTATTATATGGGAAATGAGAGGCTTAAGATGACTTGAAATATATTTATCGAAGTATAACGTAAAAAAGACCAAGGAAACCAGGTATACAGATATTGTTGAGGCCAGAACAACACCTAACAGAATAAGACTATGGGAGTAATTGAAAGCGGAATATTCGGGAGTATAATAAGGCAAAAAAAAGTCAGCGTAGAAGACAGATAGCTAGATTTATAGTAGTAACGAATTTAAAGATACAGGAAGAGTATGACTATTAACCAGAAACAAATCACCTGTGTCAACGTGTATAGTAAGGAGTAAAATTAAGCACAAGCATACATACAGTTGAGCTTAATATAGGTACCTCGTTCCTAAATCTGTAGCCAATTGAGAAGGAATGCTAAGATTAGGTCGAGAATGTGGAGCTAAAAATGTATCAAGTACGATCAGTTTCAATAGCGACAAGGATTACCCTTGCATATATTTATCCAGAGATAAGACAGAATGTGAATGAACTTAACTATAGAAAACACAAGTATCTTAGAGTATGACTTAGACACGAATATACTTCTTAGTGATCAGATTGATATAAATTCTCCATATAGACCAACTGCTGCTATTAAGAATTAATGATTCAACTTAAGTAGTTGTGGGTACAACCATATTGGCACTTATGCACCAAATTCAATCAAAACCTTTCAAGTTAAACGTGCTTGGGTGAAAATAATAATAAGATAAATAACTATTTGGGAAGTCTTAAGAAGTATTAAATCTTTAAAGAAAAGAACGAGATGAGGTGAAATATAGTCACAGGATAAAAGAACCTAAGTTCAAATTATAAAAGATTGAGAACTTTTAGCACATCTTTTGGATGTCATGAGATGTAGAATAAGAAATAGATACATTTCATGAATGATAAGCTTCATGAAGGATTTACACCTCTTTGTAGACAAGATATAGTACATGGACTTTGTTTTCATATGAGAAAAGGGTTTTCAAAAGGGACTCCAAAAGATTAAGCTTTTAGCTATAAGAATCGAATAGAGTATACCAGAATGAGAGATTCCCGAAAGTCAAAGTACTAAGTTTTTGAGTAAAATAATATGAAGGGCGTTAAAGAGGATAACAGTAATAGAGACACAGATGTTCTCAAACCAAGATGAACCTGCGAGTTAAACCTTAGAAGGGATTTGTGGACGAATCTTATTTAAGGGGAAGAGGAGGAGAAAAATATAACACCCTGATAATCTCGACGTCTACTGTGCTATAAGTGGCATAATATAGATCATGCACAAGCGTGTATATGTTTGTGGAATCACATTTTGGACCTTCGATAATTCCTTTACAGTTCTGGTACGAAATTTATTTTTGGTACCACTCCAAACAATTCTTAGTATTCAGGCTATAATGTTTCCATACGGTCTCCGATTTTTATGAAATTTATGCCGTTGGAAAGCTCGGGCAACTACCTATAATTTTTGTGTTGAATATTTTTCGAAAATAAGTAAAAATTATAGTTCAAGTCGGGTTGAATAGTAATCTGTGATTTTTAGCACATGTTGGATTATGTGGTATAATGTTAGCCACTCATTTCATTACAAATAATAATAATAATAATAATAATAAATAAAATCAGCCATTTTATTAGGACATTTTTTTCACAGCCTCTAGACTTTTCTTTCTCTTGGCAATCAATATTTTTTCTTACACTGCCTCTAGATTTTTCTTTTTCTCGGCAGCAACCATTTTATTTGGTTCCACCCTCGTTCAAGGAGAGGGCTCTCTCTGTTACCATTCACGTATCTCTAAAATTCACAATATTAGGGGAAGTGTTCCACTTGTGAAAGAAAATCAAGAAAACCAACCTCAATCCCTCTTTTATGATCGGCAGTGGAGAACATTTGGGGGGTTTCAGTTTTTCCTTTCAATTTCTAGGTAATTATCTTCACTTATTCACTTCCTGATTCAGTTAACCTACGAACGACTCATAATGTGTTGATTAATTTTTTTTAATGATGAAAACAAATGGATTAACTTAAATTAACCTTATTTGCTTGAGTCATGGAACTTGATGTGTTTGATTGCTTATAGATTACCCTTGGAGGATGTATGTAGGCATTGGATAAGGCCTAAGAGGGGATTTCTTGGTTGTGTGTTTGGTTAATGACAATACATAGTGTATATGATGAATAGGTCCTGCTATTTATAGTTTTTAGGAGAGATTTTTTATTTTTTTTTGAAAATGAATGGTCTAAAACTTGCCACATCACTCATTTCTAGTAAATTCCTGAATTTCACTGTAGAAGTCACGAACATCATGCTTTTTGACCTGCTTCGGGTTCAAATTTATAAAAATATTTAACGTGGAAGTTGTGGTCTTACCTATTTGACGATATAAAATTCATAAAAATCAGAGTTTGTATGAAACAGTTATGCCCCAAATACTAAGACCTGTCCGGATTTTACATTGGAATAAATTCCGTATTGGAATTGAGAGAATTTTACCGAATGTTCAAAAAGTCCTTCCATGAGCTCATACATGCTTAAACATGATTTTTATCATATATAATGTCTCCGATCTTCGGCCTCTGGTAACGTATAAGTCGCCAAATTACGTGATGTTACAAATTCTCTCCCCCTTAAATAGGATTTTTCCTCGAATCCTTTTAAAATCGAAATCTAGAATCTACTTAGGCTTGAAATTCATGATATCGAATATCTTTCCACAAGTCATAAGGTTCACAGCTATTTCTAAACTACCAATTTTCAAATGACTATATACTCATAAGCTTTGTCTCATCCACTGATCCTCAATGAGCTATCATTATACTACATGACAATGTGTTTATCACGTTGAACCTTAAATGCCATGACTTGGAAGTCATTACTAGGGCTATACACTAATTTTTTGTGTGAACTCTTACTCTGATGTAACTATTCTACATCATTTGGGATCCTATTTGACTTAATAACGAAGATCTCTACCTGACTGATGCCATGACTTGGAAGTCATTACTAGGGCTATACACTAATTTGTTTGTGTGAACTCTTACTCTGATGTAACTATTCTACATCATTTGGGATCCTATTTGACTTAATAACGAAGATCTCTGCCTGACTGATCATTTACCATTTGACTAGTAGGTCTGTGATACTCTTCATCTTTCTTAATATCTACTTCATGCATAGTACCTCTTGTCATGCTTGGGTAAACTGTTCCAAAGTTCATGGCTACTAACCAATAACTTCGAGGTTTTATCACACCACTCCTAACTTCTAGCATGGTTACGGTACTATACCGAATTCTTAGTCTCAAATGTCTCAACCGCATACCTTAGGTTCACTAATAACCCTCTGGTCTTGCAAGGGCCTAATACTGCTAATATAACTACTCTGAATTCTATAGTCTCAAAGGCTCATACGGTTTCAACTCAAGATAAATTCTTCTAGTATGAAAAATTTTATTCTATACATATGAAAATAAGACATCCACATGTATCAAAGAAATCTAATTTCTAAATCTCTAGCTATGCTCAACATTCCTTATCCCAATGAAACCTTTTTCTCTAGACCTCTAGTTATGCTCAATATCTTATTTGAATCAATTGAGTTCTTCTTAGCCAATATTGTTTACTCTCACCAGAAATACTAGTGTCTCTATAGTTGGGCTTCCCACGTTCTCATTTTGGGATAAATAAATTTACAAGAAAGATTATTGTCATTATAACGATGCTTATACTTGATGCTTCTTTAGCTTCACTTGCTCGATCTGATCTTAATATTCTTTCTTATATCTTAGCTATTTAATTCTCAATATTCTCCTTGCTAAGTTCCAACTACTTATGAGCTCATTTCTTCAAGTTCTCGTATCTCTGTTTATCTATGAGCCTAAGGCTTCCTAGCTTACTGTTGTTGTCAACCGATGACTGTTGTACTTAAGATGTTAATTCTGGGTAGTTGTTTTTTTTTTCTAGTGGTTCTCCTCAATTGGCCAATGACTCGGGCTTAATTGCATGCACACTTGTGCTTGAACTGTATTCCCTTTTATTGACAACGACGCCAGTGATTCAGTCTTGGCTAGAGTTCATGCTTTTTCCATACTTTACTTTGGTTGTTACTATAAATCCAATTGATGTCTTTCACCCCGACTTATTTTCCATACCTTGTTGCATGCTAGGGTATCCCCTTTTTTATTGTTTCCATAATCTTACGCTGTCAAGGGCCGTAATCAAATATATGTAAATATACACAACTTATAAATCATATCTTTACCCAATGATTTTTTTTTCATATATTATACCTTGATGAATTACCCACTGCACTGAATATAACATTGCAATAAAATTATCTTATCGATTCCATATTACCCTACATATCTACCAAACCACCCATACCCGTGGCTAAGGCCATCCCAAACTCGTGGTGGTTTTGTCAACTTAAACTATGGCTGGTTACTTATATAAATTACGTGAGTTAAATCGTAATAGAACTTTGGGTTCATTCCAACACTGAGTATTCACTTACTTAGTATTCACTCCTACTTATCGTCGCACCCCGACAGTTACACTTCCAAATCTTTTATTTAGCGATCTTTTTCGTCTTCTTTCCTTCTTTATTCTATACTTGGAACTCCAGTGATCTATTCCTTGGCATCCCTCACAGATTCATCTGTTTTAGGGAATGTCTTAAGGAAAATTATAGAGGTCATATTTGACGTTGTTATCTAATGAGGGCTGGGAGGGTGGGGGTTCGTCCTGAAGTATTTCCAGTTGTGGTGGTCTCACTAGTTACCCGTGTTGTAGTTGATCATGCTGCTCATGTATAGCCCTAGGATTTCTTCACTTACATATTTGATGTTGGGCTCTCACACTAAGGTAGTCATATTAGGAACTATCTGAATTTCCTTCTTCAACTTTACTCGTGAATCATTTTCGGCCATTAGTCATACTACTTCTCACTAAGAACTGCCAAAAAGTTCATGCTCTCTCAAACTCTTACCGTACTTCCTCTGTTATTCTTGATTACTAAGTTTTACTATATTATTTGACTTTCGTCCTTATCTCAGTTCGTGAATCCGTTACATGTTTTCTTCTTTGGAAGCTCCATCATCTATGATAGGTTAAGGTATCATTACTAATGTTTTGGTTCGTGTGTTACCCTAGTACTAAATTTCCTTCTTTTAGCACGATGGGAAGTTCTGTATAAATCATAGGTTTTACTTATGAGGCTCATTATATGCATCAAATACTCTGGTCATTTATTCATTTGAGCCTTTACTTGTTTGAAAGCCTTCAATCCTATGATGGGGCATTTCGTTTCTTCCAGACTTCGACTAAACATACGAATCCTAATCACCCTATCTCATACAAGATATTACTGTCTTCTAATCCTTATCTAGGTCCTACTAAGTTTCTGGGTTTGACTGTCACATGATCTATCTATCTTTTCCAATGCTTTTCTTTACTTATCCAAATCCTTTTTGGGCTTTCGGATGGGTGGTGACTAAATGCATTTCATAGAGACCTGAGAACACATATTTTTGTTACTTTACTAGGTTTAGTGACGACCTTATTTGTTAGGGTTGGTGCTCTGAGCGCCAATCCGGATCGTATTTATGTTCGATTCATTAATATGAGTAATACCATTTTCCATAATATTACTAATTTAATGGTAGCCACCTCTTGTCTTTTATATACGTATTCGATCTAATTTCGATTAGATTGAAGCTAACTCCTATTAGTGATATTATATATTAGACAAAGACCCCATGATTCAGCGAGTTTATTCGTGGTCGTCATAATTTACGGGTGGGTGAATTTGTTGGTCTCTAAGACAGTCCAAGATCATAATAAGCAATGAAATATGTGAATACAAAAGTAAAGTATGGCGGAATCATACTTACATTGAACGGATTTAGGATGCGTCAAACACAAAACTTTTTGCTCCAAGTTTTCAGCCAAGCTCATCTTTGGTAATGAGATCCAAGCTCCATGCTTTTAAGTTGACTCCAAGCTTTTGGGATGGTTTCCCTATCACCTTGGATGATCCTTTGATGTGCTAGCAACTTAGAAAATTTGCAACGAATTTTCTTAATCTTCTTTGCAATTCTCGGCAATGAGAGGCAAAGAGAGGGAGAGGTTTTTCGGTAATAAAGAGAAGAGAGGGAGATGAAAATAATGACTTATATTTTATTTTCCAAAAAAAAAACTAATGATATACCAAAGTTGGTATATGTCAATAACAAATCAAGCTTGAGTGTGGAATAAGTCATCTCCAAAATCCTCACTAACTTCCATCACCAAAAAGGTGAAAGGATGACTAGTGATGTGACATGTGGGCCCCACATGATTCAAAATCTGAGTGGGCCCGCAAATACTCCCGGGCTCGGGTTCGCTAATTCCGAATTAACGAATTTTCCATTGCGACGTAATTAAATCTAATTTAAATTAAATAATTAGCCAAGCAAAATACTATTCACATCGCTCGCGAATTAATTCTAATTAATTCGTTTGCCCGAATTAAAATCCAATTTTAATTCCGCGTCGAAATCTAATTTCGTTAAATATATCGAATATATTATTTTATCGATTAACTCCAAATTAATCGTTCTCCCTCCTCAAATAGTATTTTATCCTAGATAAAATATCTCCGTAATTAATCCCAGATTAATTATGCTCGAATCATACATCATCGGTGAATCTTCGGGAAGCGACCCAAGAGATCCCTGGATATTTTGGCAGTAAATCCGGTCGTCGGACTATCCGGACAGGTACATACATCGTATTACGTTTTTACCGATTTACGAGACATGGTTGGCTTCTAGCAAAGCACCGTGCCTACCCAATTCTCTAGAAATATTCTTAATGGAATATATAATCTATGTCAAGCGTAACATACCTAGTATTGCGTATTGTGATCCAGTATCGGATGTCATATGCAAGGATTGGGGCTGGAATAGTGTATGCCCCGTACAAAGCATATATCGGATTACAAGCAACTAGTCTCTTTAATCGAATAATCATGACCATGCCATATTATCCCGAAGGTTGCAACCATTGAGAGTACCAGTTATGTATCCCTGCGTGATCATCATCTCCATATGACTGAAGTGATACTTCCATCTTTACATCACACCCAATACACTACGATTCTCAATAAACCCAGAAGAGGCGTACACAGAACCTGTTAAAGTCCTGGATGACCAAAACCAAAGCGTATTGATTGTCGCAAGTACTAGCGATGCAAGTCTCAGGTTAAGACCAAATACACCTACCCTGATGCGGACTCCCATAGACACATAGTCATACTACCAATGGGATTCTGCGGGGTCTATCCAGAGCGAAGCTATTTCCGTACCATCGGTAAACACAACCTCCTATCACACTTGCATAAAGTATCCAATACTTAAATATATGAGAACTATGTTGTTACGCTTCCATAACACGCACAAATACAATACTAGTCTATTCCGCATTATCGATGTCCAGTCTCGATAATACTACGACTAGGGATATTTAATGATTAAACCTTTATGGATTGATATTGTCTCATATCTTATAATCCGGAACTAGTCATATGGACTTTTATCATTTATTTTTTTAAGTAATCAAATTACAAAATGATAAAATGTAATTTCCATTGCTACATAATTAATTTGTACAAAAACCACAATGTCTTTTACAAATAGTGACGCTATGGGTCATAATTGTCTAACAATCTCCCATTTGGCCTATAGCCAGTCACTCAAGCATCTAATACCTTAACTATGTACATGTCGCTCAAAATTTTACTGAGGAATAGCTTTCGTCAGCGGATCTGCAATATTATCCTCTGATGGGACCTTCTCGATCTTCACATCACCACGATGTATGATCTCACGAATCAGATGGAAACGTCGAAGTACATGCTTGGATCGTTGATGAGACTGTGGTTCCTTAGCCTGCGCTATAGCCCCGTTATTGTCACAATAAAATGGAACGGGCTTAGCTGCTAATGGAACTACTCATAATCCAATTAGGAATTTACGGATCCAAACTGCCTCTTTTACTGCTTTAGCTGCAGCATTGTACTCCGCTTTTGTTGTTGAATCGGCAACAGTCTCTTGCTTGGAAGATTTCCAGCTTACTGCTCCGTTATTCAAACAAAATATGTACCCGGATTGTGACTTACAGTCATCTTTATCGGTTTGGAAACTTGCATCGGTATACCTAGTTACCTCAAGTTCTCCATCTTCATAGATTAAGATAGCATCCTTAGTTCGTCTAAGATACTTAAGGATATTCTTAACCTTCATCTAGTGACCATCAGAGGGGACTGTTGCCAGTGTCACATGGTGTCACTCTATCTAAGGACATGTGTCCTAAAACTCAAGATGAGAGAGACAACATGAGTCGGATACCGTTCGCCTCGGCAGTCAGATTGATCATGTATGACATGATATGTACGAGACCTGATGTCTCGTATGCTTTGAGCATGTGTAGTCGCTATCAGGCCGATCCAGATGGACTGATCCATGTTGAATCTCTTCAACACTTTGTCAATATACGTGCTCTGGGAGAGTCCAAGCAGCTTTCTAGATCTATCCCGGTAGATCTTTATTCCTAGAATAAAGGATGCTTTCCCAAATCCTTCATGGAGAATTTTAATGAAAGCCAAGCTTTCACCGATGTTAACATGGGAATGTCATTGCCAATAATCAATACATCATCAATGTAAAGGACAATGAATGTCAGTGCGCTTCCACTAACCTTCTTATATAAACAAGGATCATCCTCGTTTTGAACGAAATCATATTCTTTTATGATCTCATCAAAACGTTGGTTCCAAGAACGCGATGCTTGCTTCAATCCATAAATGGATCGATTTAACTTACAAACCTTGTTTGCAAGTCGAGGTACGAAAAAAATGTCAGGCTGTTGCATATAAACATCCTCCAAAAGGTTTCGGTTAAGGAAAGCGGTTTTGACGTCCATCTGCCATATCTCGTAATCGAAATATACAGCAATAGCAAGCATTATCCTAATGGATTTAATCATGGTAACGGGTGAAAAAGTTTCGTCGTAATCGACACCATGTCGTTGACGATACCCTTTCGCTACAAGCCTAGCTTTGTACGTTTGTATGTTGCCATCCATGTCGGTCTTCTTCTTGAAGACCCATTTACATCCAATAGGCTTTACGCCTTCTGGTGCATCAACCAGTGTCCAAACTTGGTTGGTGTACATGGAATCCATTTCAGAATTCATGGCATCTTGCCATAAACCGGAGTCGATACCTTGTATCGCTTCCTCATACGTAGCCAGCTCGTCTTCCTCAATAAGATTAATATCCACATGAGGTGAGATCAGAAACCCATACCTCTCAGGTTAGTTTCTGACTCTCTCTGACCTACGCAGTCCTTGTGTATTCGAAGATTGTGGTACAGTCTCATCCTTGATGGACTGTTCATGTTCCGTTAAGGATTTTGTGCTAAGAACAGTATCACTCTGATTTTCATCGAGTTTTACTTTCCTCCCACTTATCACTGCATTTAGGAATTCCTTCTCAAGGAAAACCGCAAGTAGAGCAACAAATACTTTGTTCTCTTGTGGGTGATAGAAGTAATATCCTTTGGTTTCCTTAGGATATCCTACAAATAGGCATTTATCCGATTTGGGTTCAAGTTTGGTACCATCAAAATGTTTGATGTATGCCCAGCAACCCCAAATCTTCAGGAATGAGAAACCTGGTTTCTTTCCTGTCCATATTTCATACAGAGTCTGTTGAACAGACTTTGACGAAACCTTATTCAAAATAAGTATTGCACTATTCAATGCATATCCCCAGAAGGAAATATGTAGCTCTGTGCGACTCATCATAGACCTTACCATGTCTAACAAAGTTCAGTTTCTCCATTCGGACACACCGTTTAATTGCGGTGTTCCGGAATGAGTCCACTGTGAAAGAATACCATATTCTTTCAAGTAATCAAGAAACTGATTGCTCAAGTATTCGCCACCACGGTCCGACCGTAATGTCTTAATACTTTTGACGGTCTATTTTTCTACTTCATGTCGAAACTCTTTGAATTTCTCAAAAGTTTCTGACTTGTGTCTCATAAGATACACTTAACCATAACACGATACATCATCCGTAAAGGTTACGAAGTATTCATATCCACCTCTAGCCTGGCTAGACATGGGCCCACAAACCTCACTATGAACAAGGGCTAACAGTTCGGTGGCACGTACACCTTTACCGCTAAAAGGTGATTTAGGCATCTTGCCTAATAAATAAGATTCACAGACGTCATATGAATTTGGATCAAATCCATCCAAGTATCCACTCTTCGAAAGTGTGGATATACGTGTCTTGTTTATGTGTCCTAGACGACAATGCCATATGTAAGTTTCATCTTTGTTACTTACTTTAAGCCTTTTGTTTGTTACATTATATGTTTGAGATTGATTCATATTCAAAATATATAGATCATTATTTACATCAGCAGTGCAAATTTCCATATCATTTTTATACATAAAACACCCAGTGTTTCGAAATACAAAAGTATACCCACATTAGGCTAACATAGATACAGAAATAATATTCCTAGTCAAACTAGGTACATAATAACAGTCTGATAGTTTAAGTACATGCCCCGAGGGCAGTTCCAAAACAAAAGTGCCAACGGCTAAAACGGCGACTCGTGTCCCATTTCCAACGCGGAGGTCAATCTCTCCTGAGGCCAGTCTCCTGCTAATCTGCAGATCCTGCACATCAGTACATATATGAGTTCCAAAACCAGAATCAAAAATCCAATTTTTAAAACTAGTAGTAGACATGTTTATTTCTATAACAAATATACCTGAAGTCGGTGTCTTGCCCGCTTTGATTTCCTTCATGTGTGCCTTGTACTCATGGCAGTCACACTTCTAGTGACCCCGCTTGCCGCACTGCAGATAAAAATCTTGGGATTTATCCTTAGATTTCCAGAACCCTTTGACAATTTGGCCTTGCCCTTCTTCTTATGCATCTTTTTCTTGACACCTCCAGTCGCCTTGGGCCAAGCCCTCGGAGTCTAAGATGTTGAAGCATAGTGTGCCTCGCACTTCTTGCCCTTAACGAGCTCTTTTTCTGCTTCACGCAGAGTGGACATCAACTCTCCAAGAGTCTGGTCTTGGTTCAACATGTTGTAGTTCATGATGAACCCACTCCAAGTGTCAGGGAGAGACTATAGGATCAAATCTTCTGAAGTCTCAGCCTCGAAGACTATGCTTATCTGTCCGAGCTGCTCAATGTCAGCAATCATCTGTGACACATGGTGCTCAACAGACGTACCCTCTGACATTCGAGCGCGGAATAGCTTCTTCTGCAACTCATATCTTTGTGATCTAAGATTATATCGGTGAAGATCATGCAACTTCGCCATCATCTCATAGGGATCCAATCCCTTGTTTTGACGATGGAATTGCGGATTCATAGCGGCAAGTATTACTGATTGAGCAGTCGCGTTGTCATCACTATGAGTCTTCCAAATCTCTAGCTCAAGCAACTGATCAGGTCGGGGCTTAGGCCCAAAGAGGTCGCTCTATAGTATAGAGTAACTTCTCGGATCCTAGAACAATTCTGAGATTCATATCCCAGTCTTGAAAGTTTGTGCCATTAAAGACGTTGTCGCCCATGACAATATCCCTAATTCTTAACTTTCTTGTCATCTTAACCGCAATAGTCCAACTATTCGATTAACGATGTATGGGTACAGTCTAACTGTTACAAGAAAAATAATAATATATTAGTCCAACTAATAAAAGGAATTGACGAAATAATTTGAAAACGCGTAAAACTAAGTATTTGAATGAAATTGCAAATTCAATACTAGCCTCCCACTATTTTTCGGCGAGCCTCTAACCTTCTGTTGAGTACTCGGGAAACCTAGTTTCCTAGTGGGTTGGGATCCCGTTAAATAACACACAACCTTGACTTTGGCCAACAAGCTGTATGATATTTAACTAGGTAGATCTCTAAGATCAATTGGATCTCATCCAATTCCTAGATCTGGTAGGTGTACCTCCAATCCGAAACATATATACAATATATATGCCAATATATTTTCCTAACCTTTTTCCTCTGAATCAACTATGTTGGACAATTATGACCCATAGCGTCACTATTTGTACAGATCACGGTGTTGTTGTACAAATTAACTATATGACAAAGGAGATTGCACTCTTATCATTTGTGATTAGATCACCTAGATATATAAATAATGAGAGGTCCCTATGATTTGTTCCTGGACGGAGAATGATATGAGACAGTATCAGTCCACGAAGGATAAATCATTAAATATCCCTAGTCAGAGTATTATCGAGATTGGATATCGATAAATACGTAAAAGACTAGTATTACACTTGTGCGCGTTTGTGAGGGCACAACGGCATAGTTCTCATATATTTGGGTATAGGATACTCATGCAAGTGTAATATGAGGTTGTGTTTTACCGATGGTATGGGAAACAGCTTCGCTCTGTATAGACCCCGCGGAATCCCATTGGTAGTATGACTATGTGTCTATGGGAGTCTGCAATCAGGGTAGGTGTATTTGGTCTTAACCTGAGACTTGCACCGCTAATACTTATGACAATCGATATACTTTAGTTGAGGTCGTCCAGGGTTTTAACAGGTTCTGTGTACGCCGATACTGGGTATATTGGGAATCGTAGTGTGTTGGGTGTGATGTCAAGACGGAAGTGTCACTCCAGTCATATGGAGATGATGGTCACGTAGGATACGAAACTTGTTCTCTTAAATGCTCGAGCTATCGGGATATTATGATAAGGTCATGTATATCCGATTATAGAGACTAGTTACCTGACATCCGATATGTGCTTCGTACGGGGCAGACACAATTTCAGCCCCAGGCCTAGCACGTGAACATCCGATACTGGACCGAAATACGCAATACTAGGTATACTACGCCTGATATAGATCGCATATTCCTATAAGGATATTTCCGGAGAATTGGGTAGGCATGGCGCTTTGCTGGAGGCCAACCTTGTCTTGTAAATCGGTATAAATGTAGTACGAGGTACTTACGTGTTCGCATAGTCCGACGACCGTATTTACTGCCAACATATCCGAGGATCTCATGGGTCACTTTCCGAAGATTCACCGATGATGTATGACTCACACTTTAATTAATCTGGGATTAATTGATGAGAGAGAAAATTAATCTGGGATTAATTACGGAGATATTTTATCTAGGATAAAATATTAATTAAAGAGAGAGAACAATTAATTTGGAATTAATCGATAAAATAATATATTTGATATATTATTAGAATTGGATTTCGACGCAGAATTAAAATTAGATTTTAATTCGGGCGAACGAATTAATTTAGAATTAATTCGTTAGCGACGTGAATAGTGATTTCACTAGGCGTAATAATTTAATCACGACGCGACGGAAAATTCGTTAATTTGGAATTAACGAACCCGAGCCCGGGATTATTTGCGAGCGCATTCGCATTTCGAATTCGAGTGCGGCACGTAAGTCAAATCGAGCGTCAAATCGCTAGTCACATCAAGCGTCAAATCAAATGTCACTTTGAGTGATGTGACAAGTTGTCACTTGATTTGAATGATTGATGTAGAAGTTGAAAAGCAACTTTTGCTTTTGCTTTTGACTTTAGAATTTAAGAAAAAAATAAAATATTTGGTAAATGGTTTTTATTATTTTGGAAAATATAAAAGCCAAATACATTATTTTTCTTTTCCTCTCTCTCTCTCCCCCTTTTACGCATCTCCTTCTTCCCTCTCTTTTCTTCCTTCTCTTCTCACGGTTTTGGAACCGTTTCTTCTCAAAAAATTTCTGGTTTGACCGAATAAAATGAGAAACAAGGAAGATGAAGAAGTGCTAGCACACCTTGGGTTATATTATGGTGATAGGGAAACTAACACATGAGCAAGGAACCATTTTGGAGCTTGAAGCTTGGAGCTTCAATGGAGGTCTTCAATGGCCGATTTTGGAGGAGCCAAAACAGCCCCCCACCGTGCAGTCCAGCAGCTCAAGGAGCACAAAACCGAGCATCAACAAGGAGGAAAATGGGTTTTATTCTTCCTAGCAACAAACCATTCAATGTGAGTATGTATTCTGCCTTACTCCTTGAAGTATTCATGCGTTTTTCTTGCTTGTTTGATGATCCTTGGACCTAATTAGAAACCAACAATGGTATCTTGAGCTTTGGTCAAGCATGAAAAATTTTAGGGTTTGAAATTGGGTAAAATCAATTGAAGCATGATTTGGTTGAATTGATTGATTAAGTATGCTTGTATGTTGATTAATTGAAGTTGTGTATGTTCAATTTCATGAAATTGGATTGGATCCATTTTTCCCCAAATTTTTGGAGTAGGCTGAAAATGATGAACCCTAATTTCTTGGTGATTTTTGTTTGTTTGATCATTGGATGACTTAAAACAAGTGGGTAATGTTGTTTTGAAGTTCAATTGGATTGAATTTTGATTTGGAACAATTTTCCCCAAATTAAAGGGCTTGGCCGAATTCTTGGATTTTTGAAATTCATTATGTTTTTTTATTTTAATTCATTGGATGAGTTGAATTGATTTGGGAAATGATGATTGTGGGTTCAATTGGATTGAAACCGAATCGGATTGGAAAAACCCATAATTGCCGAGAATATAGTAGCATGTATTGGGTTTGATTTTGATAAAATTGTGTTGGACACTATTTGATATTAAAGTGCATGATTAATTAGGCTAATTGATGTTTTAGAAATATTAATTGGGTGGTTAATTGTGTATTACACTTAGGTTAATTAATTATGCAATTTGGAATTTTATAAGTTAATTAATTTGGGCTTATTTTGGAAATTGGGCCTTAATAGGTTGTAATTTGGCTTTTGGGCTTGGTTGTACGAAGTTAGGTTTATGCCAATTTGGTTGGATCCAATTGGGCCCAAAATCGCATCTATAAAGTCCAATTATGACTTAATGGACCTTAATTATTTAATTGGGCCTAATGGGCCAAAATTAATTTAAAGGCTTATGGGGTAACTCCCGGATTGGACCTTGGTTATCGGTTTGACCCGAGTTGACAAAAAGTCCACGCCTTATAGAAATTAATTAAAAGCCCATTGGACTTTAATTAAATAAACATTAGATGTTAATCGGGCTTAGAGACCCGTTGCGATTAAATTGGAATTTAAGTCGTAAAAGTTCGTTAATAAAAGTGTAATATTTAATTTGGAATTAAATAGAGAATTAGTATTAAATACAAATTGAATTGGATTTAATTTTATAGTTTAATTTAATTCAAGAATTTCTACTTTGAGTACTTATTCGCAAAACGAGTTTGACTCGCGCAAAAATCAAATCGTTGTTTGAACATTGGATGATCACTAATTATCAGATTAATTAATTGGATTAGATTGATTGATAACATGCTTGTATGAATACATGGTTGCGATGCATGAATAATGTATATCAGATGAATATTAGTCGGGTGGGGCAATTTTGGAAATTGTGTAATAAATTTGATTTATTAATTGGACCTGCGTGTCCAGCCTTATCACCTCTATTCTCATTGTATTTCTCTTCTCACCTATTCCCCTCAATGTAAATGAGGTTTCTTTAGAAGTGTAGTGTAACGGGTAGAAGTAAATACATGTGCTAGCTGGAAAGAGAAAATGAGAGATTTGATCTAGGATCAATGTAAAGTATCCATCCGCATATCATTATTATTTTATATCATATGCGTTTTATTATGTGTTTAAAATGCATGTTTAAGGGTGTATGATGATGAGACCTTAACAAAGATAATAAATTGGTTGCAAATTTGCACGCGAAAAACCCTCGTTCAATAATAAACGTTTTTCCTTCCATTGAGTGATTCTCACTCAAGATCCTAGACGGCATTGGTTTGTTGGCCAAAGTCAAGGCCTTTGTCTGTCGAAGATGTGTTTGAATCACGAAGGCTTTGTTCCATATCGGTGTCTTGTCCAAGTTGTGGTTTGTTGGCCAAAGTCAAGACCACTTCTTGTCCATCGACATTGATTACGAAGCTTTCCATGGTCAATGGGTCGCGCTTGACTGGGATCACTAAGTTTGTTGTGCCAAAGGCAAGGCTTAGTTGATTCAGAGGAAAAAGGTTAGGTAATATATTGGATGTATTGGCATATATAAGATATATGTTTCGGACTTGGATGTTCCCCTATCGGATCTAGGAATTGGATTGGATCCAATTGATCTTAGAGATCTACCTAGTTAATTATCATACAATTTGTTGGCCAAAGTCAAGATTATGTGATATTTAACGGGATCCTAGCCCACTAGGAAACGCGGTTTCCCGAGTACTCGACAGAGGGTTAGAGGCTCGCCGAAAAATAGTGGGAGGCAAGAATTGAATTTGCAATACTCATTCAATTACTCGCCATACGCGCTCATTCAAATTATTTCGTCGTGAGATTAAATGTTAGTTGGAATAATATTTAAATTGTTGTTTTAATATGCAGTTGGACTGTATTATAGTTGATTATATAATTGGATTATAGTAATCAATATATTTGAATTAATTAATTTCGATTTACAGTTGATTTTATAATTGGATTATAGTAATCAATGTAATTTAGGTTAATTAATTTAAATTATATTTGATTGTATAGTTGGACTATTAATCAATATAATACATAGTACCACAAATCGTTGATTAAATAGTTGGACTATTAGAATCAAGATAATTATGAAAGATTAGTGTTTAAAACATAATCCTGGGTGAAAATGTATTTAGACGACTATATTTTTCAAATTGGGAATAAAGTTCAGGATGGTCCTGGAAAAACTAATAAGTTATTTTATTTGATAAAATAAAATATAATGCCTAAGTTTGGAGTTAAGCAAATAAGTGGAACATGATATTTGGAATATTCTTGTAATGATAACTTTAGTGCTTAATCCATAATACTTGTCATATAGACTCCTTAATTTCTTTATCAGAACTAAGGATTAGATTCTTAAAGTATGATATTGAAATTGAAGGATATTCAAAGATTAGCTCTTAGAAGTACTTTTAAAATTGTAATAAATAATTCTTGGAGAATTAATGACTATTCTCAATGAGACAAAGTCAAAGTTTTCAATTAGGCAAGTAGTGCAAGGCACACCTTACTTCAATATTCTAGAAACCCAAGGCTTGGCCAAAGGCGACCGGAATAAAAAAAAAAAAGGCAAAGGCAAAATCATTATTATCTTCTAGGAAGATAAAAGGACATATCCCAAGAAGGAATTGAAGACGAGCAAGGCTCTGACTTCAAAAATGATTGTCATAATTATGTTCACAGCTAGTATTAAAATTAGATTTTAGATACTTAGTGTGGTACATAAAGTATATATATTGATGTTCAGAATCTGTTTTGAACAGGATACTGACTTCGATTGAGATTTATCTGTGAATTGGAAATGGGACGAAAGTCGCTGTTTTAACCGTAGATAGCCAAAATTAGGAACTACCTTTGGGTATTTACCTAAATTTGGAAACTGTTATAATGTAACTAGTTTGACTAGAAACATTATATCTATATCGCGTATAACCCGCTGCGGGTGTACCTTTATATTCTAGAACACTAAAGTGTTTCATTATATAAAGATGATATTGAGATAAACACATTAGATTTGAATAACAGAATTTATATTTTGAATATAAATAATATCTCAAATATATAACATGACAAATAAATAGCTCAAACTGATTTGATCATTTAAGAAACTTAATTGTGGCATAGTTGTCAGGGACACGATCAAACAAGAATCGTATATCCACACTTTTGAAGAGCGGGTACCATGACTAATTTGATTTCAATCAAATAAAGTCTACGAATCTAGTTTATTGGGCAAAATGCCTAAAACACTATTTACTTGGTAAAAGTGTAAATGCCACCGATCTGTTAGCCATAGTTCATAGTGATGTAAGTGGGCCCATGTCTAGCTAGGCTAGATGTGGATATGAATATTTTGTGACCTTTACGGATGTGGCATCGTGTATGGTTATGTGTTTCTTTTGAAGAACACAAATCAGAAACTTTTACAGTTTCGACACGAAATAGAAAAATAGATCAGCTAAAGTATTAAACCGTCATGGTAAGACCGTAATGGAAAATACTTAAGCAATAGAGTTTCTAATATACTTGAAAGAGTATAGTATTCTTTAAAATGAGGACCCCTCCCGGAACACGTCAGTTTGACGGTGTGTCTGAACAGGATTAACCGAATTTTGTTAGACAATATGAGGTTAATCACGAGTCGCTCTGAGCTACCATTTCCTTCAACGGATACGCTAAACAGTGCAGAACTTATTTTGAATAAGGTTCCATATAATCTGTTAGACAGAAATTCATATTAGATATGAACGGGAAAAGAAACTAGGTTTCACATTCCTGAATATTTGGGTATGCCAGACATATGTTTGGATGATACCAAACTAAAACCCAAATAGGATAAGTGCCAATTGTAGGTTATCCTAGGGATACCATAAGTATAGTACTTATACACCTCACAAGAGAACAATTAGATTGTTCCTCACCATGCAATTTTCCTGAAAAGGAATACCGATATGCAGTGGTAAGTGGGAGGATAGTAAAACTCGATGAAAATCGGGGTAATACTATTCAAGGCACCGAATCCTAATGTCACACAAATAGTTCATCGATGATGAAACTAAACCATTAATCTTCGAATACACAAGAACCGCGTAGTCGGAGAGAGTCAGAAAACAAACCTGGGGTATGGGTTTCTGATCTCACCTCATAAAGATGTCAATCTTTTGAGGTATACCAACTGACTACGTATGAGGAAGTGATACAAGGTATCGACTCCCAATTATGACAAAGTGTCATGAATCCGAAATGGATTCCATGTATATCAACCAAGTTTGGATACTAGTTGATGTACCGCAAGGCATTGTGCCTATCGGTACTGTATAAGTCTTCAAGGAAGACGTACATGGATGGCAACATACAGACGTACTAAGCTAGGCTTGTAGCGAAAAGGTAGAGTTATCAACATTGTGTTGATTGCGACCAAACCTTTTACCTGTTGCCACGGTAAATCCGTTTGGATAAATGCTTGCTAATGATGCATGTTTCATTCATGAAATGTGGCAGCTGAATGCCAAAACCGCTTTCCTTAACGGAAACCTTTCGGAGGATGTTTACAACATCCTGTCGGTTTTTTCGTACCATAACAAACAAACTAGGTTTGCAGGTTATTCGATCCATAGATGGATTGAAGCAAGCATTAGGTTCTTGGAATTATCATTTTGATGTAATCATAATGGTTTATGATTTAATTCAAAACGAAAGTAATTCTTGTGTATATAAGGAGGTTATTGGGAGCGCACTGACAGTGAATGTCCTGAGTAATAATGATATATCATTTCTTGGAAATGATATTCCCATAAAATAATCGGTGAAAGCTTGGCTTTCATGATAACGACTATGAGTCGTAACAACGATATTATAAAAGTAAGAATAACGGTACAGTGAGCTGGAAATCTTCCAAGCAAGATACCGTTACCGAATAAAGAACACATGCGGGATATTGTTGCAGCTGAGGCAGCAATAGAAGTCTTCTGGGGTCGATAATATCTAATTAGATTAGATATAGTTCTTTTAGCAGCTGAGCTAGGCGTCAGCACATGCTAAAGAATTAATGGTCTCATCAACGATCCAGATAAATACTTGAACTATTCATCTGATTCGTTCGGATCATACATCGTGGCGATGTGATGATCGAATAAATCGCATAAGATGATATTCATGCAAATCCGTTGACGGAAGCCTTTCTCAGCAGTTTGAGCCAACCGTACATAGTTCGGGTGTCAGAGACTCGAGTGACTGGCTATAGGCCAAGTGGGAGATTGTTGGACAATTATGACCCATAGCGTCACTATTTGTACACATCACGGTGTTGTTGTACAAATTAACTATGTGACAAAGGAGATTACACTCTTATCATTTGTGATTAGATCACCTAGATATATAAATGATGAGAGGTCCCTATGATTTGTTCCTGGACGGAGAATGATATGAGACAGTATCAGTCCACGAAGGATAAATCATTAAATATCCCTAGTCAGAGTATTATCGAGATTGGACATCGATAAATAAGTAAAAGACTAGTATTACACTTGTGCGCGTTTGTGAGGGCACAACGACATAGTTCTAATATATTTGGGTATAGGATACTAATGCAAATGTAATAGGAGGTTGTGTTTTACTGATGGTACGGGAAATAGCTTCTCTCTAGATAGACCCCGCGGAATCTCATTGGTAGTATGACTATGTGTCTATAGGAGTCTGCAATCAGGGTATGTGTATTTGGTCTTAACCTGAGACTTGCACCGCTAATACTTACGACAATCGATATACTTTAGTTGAGGTCGTCCAGGGTTTTAACAGGTTATGTGTACGCCGATACTGGGTATATTGGGAATCGTAGTGTGTTGGGTGTGATGTCAAGACGGAAGTGTCACTCCAGTCATATGGAGATGATGGTCACGTAGGATACGGAACTTGTTCTCTTAAATGCTCGAGCTATCGGGATATTATGACAAGGTCATGTATATCCGATTATAGAGACTAGTTACCTGACATCCGATATGTGCTTCGTACGGGGCAGACACAATTTCAGCCCCAGGCCTAGCACGTGAACATCTGATACTAGACCGAAATACGAAATATTAGGTATATTACGCTTGATATAGATCGCATATTCCTATAAGGATATTTCCGGAGAATTGGGTAAGCATGGCGATTTGCTAGAGGCCAACCTTGTCTTGTAAATCGGTATAAACATAGTACGAGGTACTTACGTGTTCGGATAGTCCGACGACCGTATTTACTGCCAACATATCCGGGGATCTCATGGGTCGCTTTTCGAAGATTCACCGATGATGTATGACTCGCACTTTAATTAATCTGGGATTAATTTGATGAGAGAGAAAATTAATCTGGGATTAATTACGGAGATATTTTATCTAGGATATAATATTAATTAAAGAGAGAGAACGATTAATTTGGAATTAATCGATAAAATAATATATTTGATATATTATTAGAAATTGGATTTCGACGCAGAATTAAAATTAGATTTTAATTCGGGCGAACGAATTAATTTAGAATTAATTCGTTAGCGACATGAATAGTGATTTCGCTAGGCGTGATCATTTAATTACGACGCGACGGAAAATTCGTTAATTTGGAATTAACGAACCCGAGCCTGGGATTATTTGCGAGCGCATTCGCATTTCGAATTCGAGTGTGGCACGCAAGTCAAATCGAGCGTCAAATCGCTAGTCACATCAAGCGTCAAATCAAATGTCACTTTGAGTGATGTGACAAGTTGTCACTTGATTTGAGTGATTGATGTAGAAGTTGAAAAGCAACTTTTGGTTTTGCTTTTGACTTTAGCATTTAAGAAAAAAAAAAAAATTTGGTAAATGGTTTTTATTATTTTGGAAAATATAAAAGCCAAATACATTATTTTTCTTTTCCTCTCTCTCTCTCTCCCTTTTACGCATCTCTTTCTTCCCTCTCTTTTCTTCTTTCTCTTCTCACGGTTTTGGAACCGTTTCTTCTCAAAAATTTTCTGGTTTGACTGAATAAAATGAGAAACAAGGAAGATGAAGAAGTGCTAGCACACCTTGGGTTATATTATGGTGATAGGGAAACTAACACATTAGCAAGGAACCATTTTGGAGCTTGAAGCTTGGAGCTTCAATGGAGGTCTTCAATAGCCGGTTTTGGAGGAGCCAAAACAGCCCCCCACCGTGCATTCCAACAGCTCAAGAGCACAAAACCGAGCATCAACAAGGAGGAAAATGGGTTTTGTTCTTCCTAGCATCAAACCATTCAATGTGAGTATGTATTCCGCCTTACTCCTTGAAGTATTCATGCGTTTTTCTTGCTTGTTCGATGATCCTTGGACCTAATTAGAAACCAACAAACTAAGCCTTGGCTTTGGCACAACAAGCTTAATGATTCCAGTTAAGCGGAACCCATTGACTTTGAAAAGCTTCGTAATCGATGTCGATGGACAAGAAGTGATCTTGACTTTGGCCAACAAATCACAACTTGGATAAGACACACGATATGCAACAAAGCCTTCATGATTCAAACACATTCGCGATGGACAAAGGTCTTGACTTTGGCCAACCAACCAGTGCCAATCTTGGATCTTGAGTAAGAATCACTCAATGGAAGGAAAACACTTAATATTTATTGAGGGTTTTTCACGTAAATTGGCAACCAATTTATTATATTTGTTAGGTCTCATCATACACCCTTAAGCGTGAATTCTAAAAGCATAATAAGGCGCGGAAATAAATTAATAATGATATGCGGATGGATATCTCACAGATTGTTCCTAGAACAAATCACTAAATTTCCTCTCCCCGGCTAGCACTATTGTTACTTCTACCCATTTACATAATACAATGAAAGAAACCTCATTAACATTGAGGGGAATTAGGTGAGAAGAGAATTAAAAAGAATCAAGAGACATAAGGTTGGACATGCATGTCCAATTTAATAAATTCTAAATTTACAACAATTTCCAAAATTGCCCTTTCCCTTCTAATATCCATCCGATATACATTATTCATTCAACACATCCATGCATTCACACAATGCATGTTATTCAATCAATCTAATCCAATTAATTAATCTTGAATAAAGTGATAATCCAATGTTCAAACAACGATTTGATTTTGCGTGAGTCCAACTCGTTTAAGAATAAGTACTCAAAGTATGAATTCTTGAATTATATCGAACTACAATTTAAATCTAATTTAATTCGTATTCAATACTAATTCTATATATTTAATTACAAATTAAATAACTACACTTTTTAATGTGCTTTTACGACTTAGATTCCAAATCTAATCTAAATGGGTCTCAAAGCCCAATTAACATCCAATGTTATTTAATTAAAGTCCAATGGGCTTTCAATTAATTTCTTAAGGCATGGACTTTGGTCAATATAGGTCAAACCAAAATACCAAAGCCCAATTAAGGAATCACCTATTTGCCAAGAAACCAATTTAGGCCCATAAGGCCTAATTAAACATAAAAGGCCCATTTGTCATATTTGGACTTAATGGAATGATTTAGGCCCGATTTAGATCCAATCCAATTGATTTAAACTAACTTGGCCCAACCATGCCCATTAGGCCCAAATACAACATTTAAGCCCAATTCTAAATTAAGCCCAACTAATTAAATTTTAAAATTCCAAATTTCATAATTTAATTAATTAAAGTGTTTTACATTAATTAATTATCTAAATTAAAATTTCCAAAATATCAATTTAATCAATTAATCATGCTTGAATTTGTCCAACACATGTCCAACATTATTGAAACAAAAAAAAAATCATCTCATTTCATGCTTACTAGGTCACTGCATTTTGAGGGTTTTTATATTCAATTCCGATTTCAATCTGATTGAATCTTAAATCAATATAACCATGTCTTTCAACTCATCCAATGATCAAAAAAACAAAAAAATACCATGACTTTAGGGTTACTATGCATTCGGCCAACATGCAAAAAATTGGGGAAAATTAATCCAATTCAATTTTCTTCAAATTGATCACATTTAACTCCAAGTTATCCATATACAAGCATGCTCAAATAAACAATTTGGTTAAATCATGCTCAAATCAATTTTACCCTAAATTCAATTTTCATGCTTATTCAAGGCTCTTGATACCATTGTTGGTCTCTAAGACAATCCAAGATCATAATAAACAATGAAATATGTGAATACAAAAGTAAAGTATGGCAGAATCATACTTACATTGAACAGATTTAGGATGCGTCAAACATAAAAAATTTTGCTCCAAGTTTTCGGCCAAGCTCCTCTTTGGTAATGAGATCCAAGCTCCAAACTTTTAAGTTGATTCCAAGCTTTTAGAATGGTTTCCCTATCACCTTGGATGATCCTTTGATGTGCTAGCAACTTAGAAAATTTGCAACAAATTTTCTTAATCTTCCTTGCAATTCTCGGCAATGAGAGGCAAAGAGAGGGAGAGGTTTTTCAGTAATAAAGAGAAGAGAGGGAGAGAAAATAATGACTTTTATTTTAATTTTCAAAAAAAAAAATAATGATATACCAAAGTTGGTATATGTCAACAACAAATCAAACTTGAGTGTGGAATAAGTCATCTCCAAAATCCTCACTAACTTCCATCACCAAAAAGGTGAAAGGATGACTAGTGATGTGACATGTGGGCCCCACTTGATTCAAAATTCGAGTGGGCCCGCAAACACTCCCGGGCTCAGGTTCGCTAATTCCGAATTAACGAATTTTCCGTTGCGACGTAATTAAATCAAATTTAATTAAATAATTATGCCAAGCAAAATTACTATTCACGTCGCTCGCGAATTAATTCTAAATTAATTCGTTTGCCCAAATTAAAATCCAATTTTAATTCCGCGTCGAAATCTAATTTCGTTAAATATATCGAATATATTATTTTATCGATTAACTTCAAATTAATCGTTCTCTCTCGTCAAATCCGGTCGTCGGATTATCCGAACACGTACGTACCTCGTACTACATTTTTATCGATTTACGAGACATGGTTGGCTTCTAGCAAAGCACCGTGCCTACCCAATTCTCCAGAAATATTCTTAATGGAATATATAATCTATGTCAGGCGTAGCATACGTAATATTGCGTATTGCGATCCAGTATCAGATGTCACATGCAAGGCTTGAGGCTGGAATAGTGTCTGCCCCGTACGAAGCATATATCGGATTACAAGCAACTAGTCTCTTTAATCGGATAATCATGACCATGTCATATTATCCCGAAGGTTGCAACCATTTAAAGTACCAGTTCTGTATCCCTTTGTGATCATCATCTCCATATGACTGAAGTGATACTTCCATCTTGACATCATACCCAATACACTACGATTCTCTATAAACCCAGAAGAGGCGTACACAGAACTTGTTAAAGTCCTGGACGACCAAAACCGAAGTGTATTGATTGTCGCAAGTACTAGCGATGCAAGTCTCAGGTTAAGACCAAATACACCTACCCTGATGCGGACTCCCATAGACACATAGTCATACTACCAATGGGATTCTGCGGGGTCTATCCATAGCGAAGCTGTTTCCGTACCATCGGTAAACACAACCTCCTATCATACTTGCATAAGTATCCAATACTTAAATATATGAGAACTATACTGTTACGCTTCCATAACACAACCTTTTATCATACTTGCATAAGTATCCAATACTTCAATATATGAGAACTATGCTGTTACGCTTTCATAACACGCACAAGTGCAATACTATTTTATTCTGTATTATCGATGTCCAGTCTCGATAATACTACGACTAGGGATATTTAATGATTAAACCTTTATGGATTGATATTGTCTCATATCTTATAATACGGAACTAATCAAAGAGACTTTTATCATTTATTTATTTAAGTAATCAAATTACAAAATGATAAAATGCAATTTCTATTGCTACATAATTAATTTGTACAAAAACCACAATGTCTTTTACAAATAGTGACGCTATGGGTCATAATTGTCTAACAGAATTATAGACACGAAATTAGATTTCGTGATGGATATGCCTGAATCTAGAGAGTCTCACTAATGAAATATACTCGTAGAGCACTAGAGCATCTGTTATGAATAATATTGATTATTTATAACTCGTTTAATGGTTAAACGAAAAATACATGCAATCGGGACCTAACGGTCATTTCCGAATTAATGTGTATTTGCATTTAATACTTGATTTTATTAAATACACATTAATGAAATATCAATTTGTGATATTTGGCATATATCATTAATATATGTATTTGAGATATTTAATGTAAATATAATACAAATATTTAAGATATTTGTATTTAATTATTTAATTGTTAAATAATTAAATTAATTAATAAAATAAATATCTTTTGTAATGATTTTGCTTTTATATGGCTTGATATTATTGGAACACTTTTTTGGTTTGCTTTATTAAAGATAATTGCAACTTTATTAAAGCAAAACTTGTTCCAATTAAAATGCAACAAAGTTAAATAATTATTATTTGTTTTTTGGGTTCAAAATTCGGCCAAGAGGGAAATGATTTAACAAAAATTATTTTTCTTTCATTTTTCATACTTAGACAAGTTGAACAAAATTTTACAAAGTGATTTGAGAGCAAAGGTGAAGAAAGAAAGGAAAAACAAAGCCAAAATTTGGAATTTTGTAAGTAATTCCACACTTTCTTCTACATAGAAATTGTTTCTATTATTCTTAACTTCAAATTGTGTTGTTAAGATGATGTCTCTACTCTTTTAGTTTGTAATTAAATTTGTTGGAAGCTTGTTTGAAGGTGTTAAGCATGTATGATTAATTTATTTGCTTATTAGTGTAATTAATCTTAATAAATTAATTAGAAAATTAAAGTTGCCATTCAAGAGTTGATTAGCCATTCATAATTAACCTATAATTATTCTTGATTAATTTCATGATGGTGAGACTTGATTTGTGTGGTAATTGGATGATTAAAGTGTTGAATTTTGTCAATTTAATGTAAATTATCCAATTTGAGTAATTTGTGAAATTAGGGTTCTTAACCCATTCAAATTTTGGGGATTTTCATATATATGATATAATTTGATGTATATTTGATGTATATCGAATTTGGGATTGATTGGATTTGATCTTGAGTGTTTTGAATAAATTGGGCCAAATAGCAATTAATAGAAAATCTGGGCTATTTTCGTAATTCTGGAAAAATACTGGGCAGTTTCGGAATTCTGGAAAAGTTTCTGGTTTATATTGCAAATTGTATAAATTATTTTGGGATTGATTTGGAATCAATTAAATATCTATTTGAATATTTAAGGACCAAAATGATTAATTTGTAAAGTGTAGGGGTCTCATGGCAATTAATGATAAATCTGATTTTTCAGATAAAAATTCAGTTTTTTATTTATTGAGTAATTAGAATAAAATATTTTATTTTAATTGCCCAAAAAAATTATTTATTAGAAATTATTTCGGAGTCAAAATACGCGAAAACGACGAAAAATGGCGTTTCCGGATAACTGCTGCCCAAACAGTGAACTAGGCACTGTTCGGGCAGCCCACGAACTGTCCAAATATTTTTGGAGCTGACTCGAGCAATACCCATGTGCATTGGTTGGTCGGTTCGGCAGGAAACGCGTTTTATGCTATTTTGCGGAAAAATATTTTCGTAAAAGTTTCGCAATGTTTCTGTATTATTTATGTCGTTATATGATATCGAATAAATGATTTTAGGTGAAATATGAATGAATTATTAATATTGGATATTAAATAATTAATTCGTAATTTTAAAAATTTTAAACTACGATTTCGCCCGAACATCACTTCTTCCACTGCGCCGCCTCTGATTTGACCCCAACAAAAATGGTATCAGAGCGAGTCTGATCCTGGACACCCGATATGATTAGCCCTTAAAAATTCTATGTTTAATTTAATTATTACTTAATACATGCTTGTGTTTATTTAATTTGTTTAAATAAAGTAAAAACATCTTTTGTTGGAAAATCCCTGTTTTAATAAGGTTTTAAGAAAGTGACTAGTATTAGGAATACTTGTTTCTTCGTCCGCCTTGTCAATATCGATGTAAATATTTTCCTGATGCTATGGCTGTAACGTGCCAAAGCTGTGCAGTTATGGTTGAAGGTAGTTCATTTGCGCCGGTAGAACTTATATGATAAGAGACAAATTCAAGTGAAAAATGTAATTTTGAACATGCCAAAGCTCTCAGGATACTTGCCAAAGCTGTCATGCCAAAGTTGTAATTACATGCCAAATGTAATTTTAATGGTAGCACCTCTTGTCTTTTATATACGTATTCGATCTAATTTCGATTAAATTGATTAGATTGAATCTAAATCCAGTTTAGTGATATGTATATATATTAGACAAAGACCCCAAGATTTACAACGTAGTGCACAGTTGCAACATAGTTTGTAATTGATATTGGGAAGTGTCACTATAAGTTGTATATCCTCAAATTAAGTTCTTGGTCAAGATTTACTAACACGGGTCGGTTAGTAAAATCCGCTGAGACCAGTACATGTCGTATATCGACTTGGTCCGATGGTTTATCCCAATGAACCATGAGTCTTGGGAGACTCGTATAGACATTTAGATGTTTATTTGATAAACACTGAACGACTCACCGAAGATTTCCTAATAGATGGTACACAACCGTCAATAGGAATCTTCTCGGGTTGAGTAGCATAGTGATTCTTTGACTTGAGATACCACTGTGGATATATGAGTTATCCTCCACATTTAGATGGCAGTCACGTAATCGATCTAGTTATATCAAACCTCTGCCTGTTCGTTGGGTGTGGACTCATGCTCATGATATCCTGTGAGTATCAATAAAGAATCCGTCAATTATGTGTACAGAGCATAGGTAGTCCATATTTGATTAGCAATATGTTAAATCTATGGTCATAGTATACTTCAGAAGTGAGTTCCGAATGTTATTTAGAGATTGCTAATAGATACGTTGACGAGATTATTCCTATAGAGATTTGACGTTTATATCTATATCTCTGGGATAATCCGGATACCTATGACGGAGGGATTATACGTATACAGTGACCTCGACCTGTATGATTCAGCGAGTTTATTCGTGGTCGTCATAATTTACGGTTGGGTGAATTATGGATATGAAATTAGATTTCGTGACAGATATGCATGAATCTAGAGAGTCTCACTAATGAAATATACTCGTAGAGCACTAGGGCAACTGTTATGAATAATATTGATTATTTATAACTCGTTTAATGTTTAAACGAAAAATACATGCAATCGGGACCTAACGGTCATTTCTGAATTAATGTGTATTTGTATTTAATACTTGATTTTATTAAATACCAAATAATAAAATATCAATTTGTGATATTTGGCATATATCATTAATATATGTATTTGAGATATTCAATGTAAATATAATACATATATTTAAGATATTTGTATTTAATTATTTAATTGTTAAATAATTAAATTAATTAATAAAATAAATATCTTTTTTAATGATTTTAATTTTATATGGCTTGATATTATTGGAACACTTTTTTGGTTTGCTTTATTAAAGATAATTGTTACTTTATTAAAGCAAAACTTGTTCCAATTAAAATGCAACAAAATTAAATAATTATTATTTAATTTTTGGGTGCAAAATTCGGCCAAGAGGGAAATGATTTAACAAAAATTATTTTTCTTTCATTTTTCATACTTAGACAAGTTGAACAAAATTTTACAAAGTGAGTTGCCAAAGTTTGGAATTTTGTAAGTAATTCCACACTTTCTTCTACATATAAATTTTTTCTATTATTCTTAACTTCAAATTGTGTTATTAAGATGATGTCTCTACTCTTTTAGTTTGTAATTAAATTTGTTGGAAGCTTGGTTGAAGGTGTTAAGCACGTATGATTAATTTATTTGCTTATAAGTGTAATTAAGCTTAATAAATTAATTAGAAAATTAAAGTTGTCATTCTAGAGTTGATTATCCATTCATAATTAACGTAGAATTATTTTGGATTAATTTCATGATGGTGAGACTTGATTGGTGTGGTAATTGAATGATTAAAGTGTTGAATTTTGTCAATTTAATGTAAATTATCCAATTTGAGTAATTTGTGAAATTAGGGTTCTTAACCCATTCAAATTTTGGGGATTTTCATATATATTATATAATTTGATGTATATTTGATGTATATCGAATTTGGGATTGATTGGATTTGATCTTGAGTGTTTTGAATAAATTGGGCCAAATAGCAATTAATAGAAAATCTGGGCCATTTTCGTAATTCTGGAAAAATACTGGGCAGTTTCGGAATTCTGGAAAAGTTTCTGGTTTATATTGCAAATTGTATAAATTATTTTGGGATTGATTTGGAATCAATTAAATATCTATTTGAATATTTAAGGACCAAAATGATTAATTTGTAAAGTGTAGGGGTCTCATGGCAATTAATGATAAATCTGATTTTTCAGATAAAAATTCAGTTTTTTATTTATTGAGTAATTAGAATAAAATATTTTATTTTAATTGCCCAAAAAAATTATTTATTAGAAATTATTTCGGAGTCAAAATACGCGAAAACGGCGAAAAACATTTTTTACCGGGTAATGGCTGCCCAAACAGTGAACTGGGCACTGTTCGAGCAACCCACGAACTGTCCAAATATTTTTGGGGCTGACCCGAGCAGTACCCATGTGCATTGGTCGGACGGTTCGGCTGGAAAAGCGTTTTATGCTATTTTGCGAGAAAATGTTTTCGCAAAAGTTTCGCGGTGTTTCTATATTATTTATGTCGTTATATGATATCGAATAAATGAGTTTAGGTAAAATATGAATGAATTATTAATATTGGATATTAAATAATTTATTTGTAAGTTTAAAAATTTTAAACTACGATTTCGCCCGAACAGCGCTTCTTCCGCTGCGCCGCCTCTGATTTGACCACAACATTATTAGGTGTTTATACATTTACTAGGGTCGGGCTATTGGACATCAAAGGTATTGTCAATTCTATTGGGATCTTCACTTAAGTACCCAAGCCCCTTAGGCTCTTATCGCTTGGTGACAGGAATAAACAACGAGTCCCCAAATTAGTCTATCACATGAGATGATTGTCTAGATGCCTTCCCTTGCATTTTTATCAACTATCCTGAGGCCTCCCCTTGCATCTCTAATAATATATAAATTTCCTTGTCACATTTTGCATCCTTCTTTACTACTTCCACATCATAACTCTTGGATCTAAGCTGTACTGCCGAGGCTATTTAATGGTTCTTTCTTATGGGCTACTTTTTGGACTTCTATATTTTTATTGTCACTATACATTGCAGTTATGTTTTTGTAATCTTATTATTTATACTGGTACTTCTGTTAACTTCCGAATATCTCTATTTTTCCAGGTCTGATATGTGGGTTTTCAATATGTTTGGTCTAGTTTATGGACTTCTCCTAGCACCTCATGTCTCATGCTAACTTGTCTAGATTATTTTTACTTCTATTAGTTCTAATGTTCCATTTATCATTTATTTCCGTATTTCCCCCACTTACTCTCTCTGGTTACTTGAACATCATTGTATCATTCATTACTTTTCTTTCTAGCTTTCTTTTTCTCTTCTTACTTTCTTAGGTGTACCCTTAGAATTTTATTGTCTGTCTTCATGACTTACCTTGGACATTTCGACAATCAACTGTGGTAACTATGGAAGGATTTTCAAAGAGTACAGTTACATCATAAAGAAGGATATTCGAATAGTTCAGGAATTCTTACTAACCTGTCTATAAAACTTTGAGGACATACTGGAGAATCGGACACTGGAGAGGTAGTGCCTCGTATACAAGTATCTCAGGAAAACTACGTATACAAGATCCTAGCACTCTACCCACTGCATTCACTGACTCCTTAGACCATGCTCTGATACCATCTTTGTAACATCCCTCTCCTAGAGATGATACCGAGAAGGAATAGACTGATCTATTCCCTTAAGCCTCTAACTTTCTGTCTATAATCCATCCTACATCTTTATCTCAAATGTTAACTCATACATAGGACCATAGCCCAAATCAACAACATGCAATGTAATTTAACACCTATAACAGTAGACTCAAATATACTTCTCTTTATAACTTTGTACCAGACACTTTTAGTTTATTGCAATGACTTATTCAATTCAGGTGTATGCATAATACTATGCAATGACTCTGACTGGACTATAACTATGCACTCAATCTGTTGGACCCAAACACCCTAGTGATTGATATCAGTATCCATCCTCTCGTGCTCATCGTTCAAGTAAACCTGCAAAACAAAGAATCTAGGAGTGAGGGGGTCAGATCGTTTGAACGACCTGGTAAATGGATACTAAAAATAACAAAACCATAAGAAAAACCAAAAATATTCGTAAACCATTTTTCATACATGCATCGCCAAAAATATCAAGCACTCAACGCCCAAGTCGCGCATATAGCTGAGTGAGGAACGAATAATCCCCTGTCGATAAGTAGCGGGTCATACCATTTCAGGTGGACTAGACCCTAACAAACACCCCGTCGGAAACATATGATGAGTCAAAAAAATATAAAACATGCAACAAGCGTCGGAGCGGAAACATATCATCAATCGATCATCTCAGCGGAAAAATATAGATAGTTCAAAAATCATAAAAATAGTATACAAGCGCTGAGACTAAAACATATAATCATCATGTATATTCTTCATCAATTTAAAATATCAAACTTTAAAAGAATTTTAAAACATAAAACAATAAATATAAAACAAAGCATCCACTCATAGAATTTAGGATCTGGCTGGTATTCATTTGCTTTGCCGAAGGACTTTGAGGTTTCTACAATGATTATTTTTTTAGGTAACTTAATTAGAATACGAATCATAGAATGTATTTCGAAAATTCACCGTAATTAATTGTGATGGAATCTAAAGCTAAGATTTTAATAAAACGAACCTTCATGTGTCTAGTTTATGTTGGTTTTTACGGATCTCAGTTTCAATTTCGGAAACTTAAGTTCTAAGCTAAATTTCAGGGGTGATTAGAAAACAAACTGGGTGTATTCGTAGCAGGTCACCCAATTTCAAAATTTGATTTGGCTTCATGATAACTCCAAAAATTATGATTTATGTATATGTTATTACCTTATATATCTAGGTTATTCAGAATTTTACGGATCTTGATTCTGACTTCAGAAACTCAGGTTATAAGCTAAAGTTCAGGGGCTATCCAACTGAAAAACTAGCACATGGGCAGAAGTTATCCAATTTCAAAAATTCGGTATGGTCTAATCTTAAGTCTAAAAATTCTAAATTTTGGATATGTTATTCTATTATATCTCTATCTTACTTAGAATATTACGGTTCATTATTTGGACATCAAAAATGCAAGTTACACCCTATTATTTATGACCTGTCTAGAATGTAACTTGGTTAAAGCTTACTACCCAACATACTAATTTCACCACTCTCTTAACTTAATTTAATTAGGCCACTTCCACCAGATTTTTTAGCATATAAAATACATAAACAATCCTTTAAACTTTAATATCTATATTCAAGAACCAACCTCAATCCCCAACCTTTTATATACTATTAGATCAATGCATGTATACTAGAGTCTTAAAAGTTTCAACACCAAATCAAATTCTTCTCATAATTTCGTGTCCCTAATCTACCCACTCGTAAATTATGACGAACACAGATAAACTCGCTAAATCATACAGGTCGAGGTCATTGCATGCGTATAATCCCTCAATCACATGTATCCGGATTATCCCAAAGATATAGATATTAATGTCAAATCTCCATAGGTCTAATCTCGTCGACGTTTCTATTAGCAGTCTCTTAATAACACTTAATAATCACATATTGAATACTTATGTTTTGTACATAGAACTGATGGATCATTTCTTGACACACACAGGATTTCTTAAGGATCAGTGCACACCCAACGAATAGGCAGAGGTCTGACCTTAATAGGTCGGTGACATGATTATCATCAAAGTGTGAAGGATATCTCATATATCCACAGTGGTATCTCAAGTCAAATAATTACTATGCTACTCAACCCGATAAGGTTATTATTGATGTGGGTGTACCATCTGTTAAGAATCTTCGGTGAGTTGTTCAGTGTCTATCTGATATAAACACCTACATGTCTACACAAGTCTCCGAGATTCATGGTTCATTGAGAATTAACCATTTAAATCTAAGATTCTAATATACAATATGTACCGATTTCAACGGGTTTACTTACTGACCAACTAAAGTAAACCTTGACCAGTAATGGTTTAAGAAATGATATTGCTGTGATACAACTCAATATCAGTTGCGACACTTTTACAACTATATCATAACTACTCATTCGAAGGTCAATTACGTCTTTACCATATAAATAAAAAATGCTTTATGAAAATTCATTGTTCTGAAATCGAAAACATCTCAAGAATACTAATCAGTCTGAAAGCTATTTTCTTGTCTGGAAATAAAATAAATTTCTTTCTGTAAGACTTTTCTGGAAATTTCTTTCTTTCTACAAAACTTGAGATTTCTCATAAAACTGTTTCTTTTGAAACTCTTACATAAAACTATCATTTTTGAAAACCATATGTTTGAGAATCTATATAAAACCTGAAGCATGAAGGCGTTACATATCGTTGTTTCCACATACGCTTAAACTAGTGTCTTGGGGCTTTACATATCGTCATCCCCTAAGCCACTGAACTAGAGCCAGGAGTGCTAATCCACATATCATCCTAACACTGAATCTAGGATATAGGGGCATTATGTATTGCCGTCCCCCTAGTCCTGAACTATGTGTGTACACGTTACTAGCTTCCTCAATTCCAAGTTACATTTGAGGTGGATTTTTACCTCATGCCTCCAAAAATCACAAAACTTATGCTTTTAAAATCAAAACTTTTTAAAACATTCTCATTCATATAATAACCGAAAATCAACTTGGCTAATGCCTTAATGTGTTTAAAAAAGTCTTAAATAAAAAACAAATTAGTAAATATCAACTTGAAAAGATATATCCACTCACTGATATGCAATCTGGCTAGAACTACTTCATTTCATCGAATAACTTGAGGTTCCAGCCGATAATCTATGATCGATAAACTTAATTAGTACATAAGTCGTGAATTATGCTTCGAAACTAGGCTAAGCTTCTCAATTCAACTAGCTATTATCACTAAAATTATTATGTTTGTGACATGACATAATGTGTGTATATGTGCCAATATGAAATCCTTAGGGTGGCCCCTAACATCTAGGATGAAATTGAAATGGGCTAAAACTGATTCTAAAAAATGGCCATGCGTCACGACGTTAGGCGTTCCGCGTCGTGACTCCCACACGATCAGACTTGAGGTAGAGATCATTTACTTGTTATGTGTCGCGACCCTAGGAGTTCTATGTCGTGACTCCTACATGATCAGACCTGAGGCAATGAGCACCTCCCCGTTACGTGTCATGACATTAAGTGTTCTGTGTCATGACTCCCCTTGATCAGACCTGAGGCAGTGAGCATTCACATGTTCAGTGTCGCGATGCTAGCCCGATTCTAGGGCCAAATACCAGTTCTCCATTGTCACTGCCCAAAGAAATTTCAACACCCCCACACTATAACCTTCACATAAGCACTTCTAATTACACTCAACATGGGCCATTATCTAGTATCAACAAATCACAAAGTATTCTCCTCTAACATATCTATATATAATTGAACAAAGGCTCTAATTACAATCTTTGAGTTATCAACTCCCAAATAAATTAAACTTATATTATATCATCTTATAGTGCATGAACCTCAACAAATTATCATCAAAACAACAAAAATAATTTCCTCCCAATATGCTAAGTGTAGGAGATAAATGGGGTTTACCGTTATGCCTATGATGTTTGGTGATCATGACACTATTGGGCTCGTAGCCCGTAGAGAGTACAGAGTAGCCCGCGGGGGACTAAACTGAAGAATAAATGAGTCAACACCTAGTGCGAACTGGGAAAAGATTTAAGGCTGCACTCACCCATCGCAAAAGAAGACCTCAAATCGTTGGGTTCAGAATGGTCCCTTACTTATGCCAGTATAATGGACGGGTTCATACAATGGAATAGCCAAGTCTTAATACAATTCATGCAAAAAAATTAATAAAGACATAATAGCATACCCAATCAAAATAATAACCACAATAACATAGTTCGAAAATGCATATTAAATTAAAAAGTACAAGATACGGTGACGAAAATCAATCAAAAGTGGGAAAAGCATCGATAAATAAATAGCAAACAAAAAAGGGTTAATCACGCATATATGGATATTTCCCAAGAGGTACGTGGAGTTGTAGCCCAAGTACAGACCGCACTACCATCCATTCGGATTCGGCTATGAAATTTACGTCTGGGTTTCCATCCGATATACCGCAAGGGATAATAACACACATAACCATCAATGCAATGTAAACGGACAAAAAAGCGAAATAATAAAATAACAATAAAAGTAAAAAGAAAAAAAGCTAAATAGAAAAATAAATGTGAAATAATAAAATAACGATAAAAGTGAATAAATAAAAAAAAGATAGATAACAGAATGCCAAAGAAAGAAAAAATGTGACCAGAAATTTGGTCGTCTTTAATGTAGGACTTCGCATACCCGGCTGGAAGTATTTCACGTCCAGCCAGGCATGCAGCGTCAATAACTATAAAATAAATATGGTAAAGGGTGCCCTCAGGTCTTACATTTTTAGTTGTTGTCTCGGAAGTGCGTTAGGCCATCGCCGGAAGGATCGAAGTAGGTTCGCTCTTTGCTATTTCCGGTTCGCTGTTTCACTCGCTGTTTTGCTATTTTCTGCTTGCTGTTTTGCTGGTTTGCTGTTTCTCTATTTTCTGGTTGCTATTTTTGGTTATTTTGGCTGCTGTTTTTGGTTGTTTTGGCTGCTATTTTTTGGTTATTTTGACTGCTGTTTTTGCTATTTTTAGGCTGTTGTTTTTGGGCTGCTGTTTTTGGTGTTTTGGCTGCTATTTGTGTTGTTGGGGTTGTTTTTGGATGTTTTTTGGTACTATTTTTTGGTTCTTTTTTGGGACTATTTTTGCTTCGACCCCTGGGGTTCATCCTTGTAAGATGCGTCGATCTCTAGGATTTATTCCTGAATTGAGTTGATTTGATGGTGATGTGCTTCGACCCCTGGGGTTCATCCGTACGAGATGCTTCGATCTCTAGGATTTATTCCCAAACTATGCTGAGTTGATGGCGAGGTGCTTTGACCCCTGTGCTTTATTGCCGAACCATGATGGGTGTGAGATGCTTCGATCTCTGGGATTTATTCCCAAACAGTGCTTAGTTGATGGCGAGGTGCTTTGACCCCTGGGCTCTATTCCCGAACCATCCTGGGTGTGAGATGCTTCGATCTCTGCGGTTCATTCCCGAACCAATTTTAGTGTGAGACGCTTTGATCTCTACGGTTCATTCCCGAACCATTCCTAGTGTGAGATGCTTCGATCTCTGTGATTCATTCCTGAACCAGTCCTAATGTGAGATAGTTCATTCCCGAACTGTTCCTAGTGTGAGACGGTTCATCCCTGAACCGTTCCTAGTGTGGGATGGTTCATTCCTGAACCATTCTTAGTGTGAGATGGTTCATTCACGAACAGTTCCTAGTGTGGGAGAGTTCATTCCCGAACCCTTCCTAGCGTGAAATGGTTCATTCCAGAACCGTTCCTAGTGTGAGATGGTTCATTCCCGAACCGTTCTTAGTGTGAGATGGTTCATTCCCGAACCGTTTTTAGTGTGAGATGGTTCATTCCCGAACCGTTCCTAGTTGTAGGCATGGTATTTTTACACATTAGCCCAATGATGAGTCTCGTATGGAGGCAACTACCTCTTTAGTCATGAAAGTCGCGGGAAACGGACGTTGGAAAATGGAATTTTTGTTGGATTTAACATCGTTGTTTGGCTCCGGTTGTTTGTTGGACTTCTGTTCAAAACTTATCTTAGGCCCAAAACCCCATAAACCACTTACCAAACCCAAACCAAACACAAAATACCCAAGCCTACCCACAAACCAAAACCACGCCCAAGGAGATGTGATTCACGCCCATTGCCTTTTAATTTAGGTAGATACACATTTATCACATGTTAAAATCAAGACAAATCCTTTCCTAATTAGAAGAAATCAAATCAAATCCATTTCCTAATCAAATCCAATCACAATCCTAAATTAGTAGATCTATTCCTTGTGAGATACCAATTAGAATAAATGTCACTATCAATAGAAATCCTATTCCTAGTCGGATAAGGAAAGTCTCCTCTCCTTTGCCTATAAAAGGAAGCCTTCACCACCCATTCAAACCCTAGCACATATCCCTCTCTCAAGCACGTCCAAGCACTCTGTGAAGCCTCCATAACACGCCCAAAGCCCTCCTAAAAGCCTCCATTGCCGCAACACCAAACCAAGACACCTCCATTGCCGCATCTCCTCTTCTTCACCAATCCCCTCTCACGCCCAAGCCTGAAACACAGTCCTCCATTGCCGAGTTCCAGCCACCATTCACAGCCCTAAAACACCTTAAAATAAGCCTCAAATACATCCCCAAGGTCGCACAAAATACCCCCCATTCACAGCCCCAATTCAGCTCCCAAAGTAGCCACTAAAACGCCCCCACTGCACATGTGAACTACCGCAGTTCACCTTCTGTTCTGGTCCGTTTTTGTTGCGTCCATAGCCCACAAAACAGTCCTAAAATCACCTAGACACCATCCTAAAAATCTGCATAGAGTTCCCCTAGAATACCTTAGGAAACCGCAACCCAAAAGACCTCCAAATCGCCCAAAACAGTCCACTAAATCACTAAAACAGTGACCTGAAACGTAGCATCGAAACGGACCAAAAACAGCAGCTCGGGAATGGATCACCACACGGTGACAGTTCGGGAATGGACTTCATCACACCACAACACATCAACGGTTCGGGAATGGACCACAGCACGGTGACAGTTTGGGAATGGACTTCATCACTCCACATCAATGGAGATCGATTCGGGAATGGACCATATCACGGTGACGGTTCAGGAATTGACCTCATCACACCATATCACAGTCACACTCCGGGAATGGAGATCGGTTCGGAAATGGACCATCATCTCATCTCTCACCGAAAATGGCACTCCGAAAATAGAGCACGGTTCGGAAATGGACCATTATCACATCTCGCCGAAAATGGCACTCCGAAAATGGAGCACGGTTCAAAAATGGACCACTCTCTCATCAGCTCACCGAAAATGGCACTCCGAAAATGGAGCATGGTTCGAAAATGGACTATCATCACCATGACACCCTAGGTACGGGGTTAGCACTCAGACATTTGTGGCTCTCTAGGTATGGAGACGTCACCGCGACACCCTAGGTACGGGGTTAGCATTCAGACTACCGTGGACTATGTGGATTATGTGGACTACTGTGGACTACCAAGGACTACCGAGGACTACTGAGGACTATGTGGATTATGTGGACTACCATGGACTACTGAGGACTATGTTGATTGTGTGGACTACCGAGGACTACCGTGATTATGTGGACTACCCTGGACTACCGAGGACTATGTGGATTGTGTGGACTACCGAGGACTACCGTGGATTATGTGGACTATCGTGGACTACTAAGGACTACCGTGGACTATGTGGATTATGTGGACTATCGTGGACTACCGAGGACTACTGTGGATTATATGGACTATCGTGGACTACCGAGGACTTGTTGGATAATATGACCCATAGCGTCACTATTTGCCCAGATCATTGTGTTGCTGTAGCAAATTAACTATGTAACAAGGAAATTGCACTCTCGTCATTTGTGATTAGATCACCATAGATATATATAAATGAAGAGAGGTCCCTATGATTAGTTCCTGGATTGAGATGATATGAGACAGTATCAGTCCATGAAGGATTAATCATTAAATATCCCTAGCCGAAGTATTATCGAGACTGGACATCGATAATGCGGAATAGGCTAGTATTGCACTTGTGCGCGTTGTGAGGGCACAACGACATAGTTCTCATATATATAAGTATTGGATACTTGTGCAAGTGCGATAGGAGGTCGTGTTTCACCGATGGTACGGGAAACAGCTTCGCTCTGGATAGACCCTTCGGAATCCCATTGGTATTATGACTAGGTGTCTATGGGAGGCCGAAATCAAGTAGGTGTGTATAGTCTTAACCTAGACTTACATCGCTAATACTTACGACAATCGGTAAACTTTGGTTTTGGTGGTGGGGGATCTTAACGGGTTCTGTGTACACCACTTCTGGGTTTATCAGAGAATCGTAGTGTATTGGATGTGATGTCAAGACGGAAGTGTCACTCCAGTCATAATGGAGATGATGTCACGCAGGATACGGTATTAGTGCTCTTAAGTGATGCGCATCCAATCGTGATATTATGACCAGGTCATGAATATCCGATTATAGAGACTAGTTACCAGACATCCGATATGTGTTTCGGACGGGGCAGACACTTATCCAGCCCCAGCCCTAGCACGTGACTATCCGATACTGGGCCGATATGCACAATACAATTGTATACTACGCTTGATACAGATCTTAATATTCTTTGATGAATATGTCCGGAGAACTGGGAAGACTTGGTGCTTGCTAGGAGTCGACCTTGTCTCGTAATCGGTAGAACGTAGTACTTGGTACGTACGTGATTCGGATACTCCGACGACCGTATTTACTGCCAGATTATCCGGGGATCTCATGGGTCGCTTCCCGATAATCCACCGATGACGCACAACTCGCACTCTTGAATAATCTGGGATTATATAGAAGAGAGAGAAAATTAATCTAGATTAATTACGGAGATATTTTATCTAGGATAAAAATCGTCTAAAGAGAGATAACGATTAATTTGGAATTAATCGGTAAATTAATATATTCGATATATTAAATGAAATTAGATTCAACGCGGAATTAAAATTAGATTTTAATTCGGGCAAACGAGTTAATTTAGAATTAATTCGTTAGCGACGTAAATAATAATTTCGCTAGCCGCAATTATTCGATTTAATTAACGTCGCGACGTAAGCTCGGTATTTTGAAAATATCGAACCCGAACGCGTGAGTGAACGTGGGCCCACTTTCATTTGGAAACGTGTGGGGCCCACATGACACATGTCATTTTATGCATTATTTTATTCTAATGCATTGCATGGTGATAGTGTACAATACACTCAATGGTCTTGCATGGAGTTTGAGTGTTTGACACTCTAAACCATTGCATGATTTGTGTCATAAATTTATTATCAATTTAATAAATATTATGGCATAAATATAAATTGATTTTTGGAAAATCATTTTAACTTAACACAACTTCTTCTCTCTCAATTCTCTCCTCTCTCACGCCCAAAATAGGGCAAAGCTCACTGGTTTGGAACCAGAAAAACGTGAGCAAAAGGGAAGTAAGGGTTGGGTTTTCATGGTGAAAACCGCAAGTGCTAGCACACTACGAGTCTTGCGAAGGGACAGTGGACTGTTGCAGTTTGGCGTGAAGGGTAGTGCGTTTTTGGCCTTCATTCGTCTCCAAATCGACTCAACCGATCAATGTGAGTATTCCGCTACCTCCGTTGATGTATTCACGCATTATTTCATGTCTTGTTTGATCTTGGGACCTTAGAATAAACCAACAGGACTATGTGAATTTTGTGGACTACCGAGGACTACCGTGGATTATGTGGACTACCGTGGACTACCGAGGACTACCGTGGACTATGTGGATTGTGTGGACTACCGAGGACTACCGTGGATTATGTGGACTACCATGGATTACCATGGACTATTTGGATTATGAGGATTGCGTGGAATACCGTGGATTACTATGGATTATGTGGACTATCGTGTACTATTGTGAAGATTTGTGGACTACCGTGGACTATCGTGAAGAGTTGTGGACTATCGTGGACTACCGTGGACTATCGTGAAGAGTTGTGGACTACCATGGACTATCGTAAACTATTGTGGACTACCGCGACACCCTAGGTACGGGGTTTCGCACGCCAGGAATGGCACATCATCAAATTCAATTCGGAACAACAGGCAAATCAGGTGACAGCTGGTGAGCCAGGTAAGCAAAAATGCATTGCATGTACTTTGATAGTTGTCATTGTCACACACTGCACAAGTCCCATCAAAGTGGGGGCGACTGTAGGCATTGCATTTTTACACATTAGCCCAATGATGAGTCTCTATGGAGGCAACTACCTCTTTAGTCATGAAAGTCGCGGGAAACGGACGTTGGAAGGGTAAAGTTGGAAAATGGAATTTTTGTTGGATTTAACATCGTTGTTTGGCTCCGGTTGTTTGTTGGACTTCTGTTTCAAAACTTATCTTAGGCCCAAAACCCCATAAACCACTTACCAAACCCAAACCAAACACACAAATACCCAAGCCTACCCACAAACCAAAACCCACGCCCAAGGAGATGTGATTCACGCCCATTGCCTTTTAATTTAGGTAGATACACATTTATCACATGCTCAAATCAAGACAAATCCTTTCCTAATTAGAAGAAATCAAATCAAATCCCTTTCCTAATCAAATCCAATCATAATCCTAAATTAGGAGATCTATTCCTTGTGAGATACCAATTAGAATAAATGTTACTATCATAGAAATCCTATTCCTAGCCGGATAAGGAAAGTCTCATC